>BGNK01002814.1:0-43701 GCA_003297005.1 Symbiodinium sp. clade A Y106
CAGGCGTCACAGACCAGGCCAGCATAGTACGCAAGCCCTACGCAAGCCATAAATCCTATAACGTAGCGCAGTAGCGCCTGCTCCTGCTTTTGTTAATCTTAACCGTAACTTCAAACCCTACAGCCAACCCTAAACCCCGCCTAAATGCAGGCTCTAAGCCTAAACCAGACATAAACTGTCAACCCTGACGAACCTAATTACACCCCAAACCCTCCCTAAGCCCTTGTCGACTTGAAGCCTTTTTCCTTTAATTTAAACCAAAACCCAAAACTCAACAGCTTAAGCTAGACCGAAAACCCCAAAACCCCCACAACCACCCCACAGGGGGAAGAGGGAACCCACACTCCATCCCACAGGAGGGGGGGCATCCTGGACCATAGACCATGGAGGGGGGNACCGAAAACCCCAAAACCCCCACAACCACCCCACAGGGGGAAGAGGGAACCCACACTCCATCCCACAGGAGGGGGGGCATCCTGGACCATAGACCATGGAGGGGGGGGGAGGGCGGGGGCCGCGGAGCGCGTGACCATATATACATAAAGCCCTCCGTCCAACAATTCGGAGGTGAGGCACCAACCAACCCAAGGATCTGCTAGCTAGAACAACGCTGGCATGCAATGTCCTTTTGCTCCACGATGGCTGGACTCCCATTCCGGCATATGCAGAGCTGTGCAAGGATGTGGAGCTGCCAACAGTCTGCCGACGGGTCTTCAAAGGCGCCGAAGCCGAGTAGAGCTTCGCAACGGGACTGGTTCAGGCTTCGAGGATTTCATCGAGGCTTTGTTGGCTGCAAACTCGAACTCAATGAAGCAAGGCAAGCTACTCAAGCTACGCTTTGAATCCTTCATCCTGCGGCAGATGCCACGCGACTTGTCTGAAGCCGCGCTGCACGCCTCAAGCGGTGAAACTGCTTTGTGCAGATCCTGCTCGGTGATGAGATCTTGTGCGGCACAGCTGGCCGAAGATAGCTCCAAGGAATGTGCATTCGGCAACCTCCAGACGTCCACTCGCACATCGTCGGTGTCACTGGAGGCCGTGTCCTGTCCAACAGCTGGGCTCAGGGCTGGCGCATCGAGGTGTAGTTCCGTTGACATGCAAATATGAACATGACATGTAGGAAGAGAGCGGGAGAGAGAGAGAGAGAAGCCCCAACCCCTAAACCCCTACAGCCTAAACCCCTACAGCCTAAACCCCTAACCGTAACCCCCAAACCAGAGAGCGAGAGAGAGAGAGAGAGAGAGAGAATCAGTTTGCATTTCGGACTGCGCGGCATCAGGGCTTGGGCTGGGGAGCCGGGCCGGAGGGTGCACATGGCACGAAGCTGACCCTTCAGGCTCCCGGCTAGGGTTTAGGACTTAGACTTTGGGTGTAGAGTTTAGGGTTTAGGGTTTAGGGGTTTTTTTGGGGGGGGTTTTGGGTTTAGAGTTTAGGATTTAGGGTTTAATCTTGGAAAGAGAGATCGCGAGATGACCTGTGAGACGTGAGAAAAACCAGTTTAAGCTTGGTGTGTCTACTATACTGCATTCCTCCATATCAATATGAACCCCTAAACTTGAACCCAAACATGCCTCGAAACTGATTATATGATACTAGCTGTGTTGAGGAAGCCGTGGGCCCTTCAGAAACGAAGATGGAGGTCCTGCAAGGAGAGATCGCCAAGTTTCCTTGGCTGACTGCAGGCATGTGCATCTTGCTGTGCATGGGCGGGGGTAGATATTTATATATATATATATATATATATATATAGATATTCTCATATATATATATATATATATATTCTTATAATTTATATGTATATATTTTTGCATTTGAGTGCTTTCAGTGGTGTCCGCTGCCGAATTATAATGCAACACTCTCCCTAAATGGCAAAAAGGGGGCTGCCAGGGAGTGCTCCCAGAAGCTTCGCGGGGCTTTCAATCGTGGCCATCCTCCCTTCAAGAATGTACTCCACAACTCCCGCAGCTCCCTGGGAAGCAAAGTTAAAGGGTCACGAACCACGACTGCGCTAACAGCACCATCACAATCCCGGCGCCACGCAGTTTCCCAGCGCTCAGGAATTCTATACAATGGTGCAGGTTGGGTCCCGTTGTTCAAACCCCATCTTCGACAGGCCGAGTGCCAGTCAAAGGACTCCACTATTTTTCGGAACATGGCCATCGTCAGAGGGCGTTGGGGCTCGCGCTGAGTCCTCGAAGTTCCTTGTACACGTCCACTTTGCCATCTCAGCAGGCTGTCTCGGATGGCGTGGTATTGCTCCTCCGTCCACTGCTCCAGCTCCCTGTCGCCGTGGATGTACTCGGTCTCCTCCAGAAGGTGCTCAACCACCTCCTGGATCTCATTCGGGTAGAGCGGGAAGAGCTGCATCCTGCGTTCCAACTGCTCCTCGACCTCATGCGGGCCGGGGTCCTCCAGTAGAACGTCACAGATGGCAGCGTGTAATTTTTTCTGTCACTCGCTCCACACACCGCCGTGGTCGTGCTCCAAAGTCGCCTGACCTCCCACTGGTACTGCCGGGGTGTAGTGCTCCGCCTCGTTCTTCCGTCTACCCTTGCTGCCATAGCCTGGGGGCGCCGCAACCTCCGGGGTGCATGTTCGACGTAACACCCGCACACACTTTGGGGTTGCACGCAGGTGGTCCTCAAGCCGGCCCTTTGTGTGGAACTCCCGCTGGCAGCTGCGGCAGCGGGTGCCTTGTAGGAAGAACCGGTACTCCGCGCACCGCCCATGCGTGCTAAAGAAGTGCACACCAAGCGCCGACTTCTTCTTGAAGATCTTGTCGCAAATCAAACACTTCCAGGGTTGCTCCATCTCCACTACCTCTTCTGGTAGCGGCAACTGTCTGTACAGGCACCACTTACAGACATCGACTGCCGCTTGCCTCTTGTAGTTGTGGAACTCCCTGGCATTGGCTCGATGGACGCATCGCTTGATGCGCGGTGCCTGCTCCCGAAGCAGCTGCCACCACAGCGGCCATGCCGTGCCGGTGACCGCCGGCCACTTGTCCGGCTCCCCTTCAACTAGCCACCGGAGGTCGTTCTGAATCTGAGCGCACCATGTATCCTCATTCTGGAGCATAGCCCACAATATGGGCGGCCCCTTTTTTGCGAGGGAGATTAGCGCCGACATGCGGCTCCTGCGGGCGTACAGCTCCAACGGCCAGCATCCGGTCGCCCAATGCGCCATCGGGATAGGTACCCGCAGCAGGTCTTCTCCTTCAACATGCCGGCAGAGGAGTCTGCGCACATATGTATATATATATATACATATATTATACACATACGTCTCACAGAAATCACAAGCCCTATGGGCCTCTTAGTGCTGAAAGCTTCGAGGACATCTATTTCGAGCCTGCCGTCTGGCGGGATGAATTTCAAGGCAGAGGAATAGGACTACAAGCTATTGTTGTTTAGGGTTTAGGGTTTAGGGCCCCCCCCCCCGATCGGATAGAAACTGCCGCCAAGCTGCGAACTCGACAACTTCTGTTGCTGCGCGCGTGCGTCCTCGCTTTGAGGCTCGAGAATTGACAGCCGTACACGTATAGAGGGGCTATAGTCTATAGGTGCGTTCAGAATACCATCACCAAGTATCCACACCTCCATATTCGACCCTAGGCCCCAAGACCGTGAACCTGATAACTTCCCTTGTCAAGTCCGCCTCCCATCGCGTAAGCTTCGCTGACCTGCAGAGACATCCCTTTCAGAGTTCACGAGGCCCTCGTTCGTTTGCCACTTCACCCTAAGAATCCAAAATCAATTTCCAAAGTGGAGTCTTAGGGTGAGGATTTGTGCTGTGGGGGTCGTAAAGGTTCGCTTCGGCTCTCTCTGACCTGCGCCGAGGTTCATATTATGAGGCACTTGGGATTGACGGCCAAGTGAAAGGTTTAGGATTCTGTTGCAGGTCGGAATATATAGGTGAATGAAGCACGTGTCACAGTATTCCATGGGATTGAATACACTTCCTGTATACTGCTGCATACCAGAAAACCCTTTCCTGCTTATGTAATGCCACTGTAGCCTGGATCCTAAGCCCTGTGTTCACATCTGACCAAGCTTTTCAAAAACCGCAAAATCTCGAAAGGCCCATTCCCGAATATCAACGTACCCTGTTGATAGGGTCAGGGCTTGAGGCTCAGCGCTGCGTGATCGAGAAGCAGATTTATTACCAATTTTACTGATTCTCCTGGGGGCACTGTATTACCCAGAGGGTCCATATACAATCCCCATTATGGTTCTGGGCCTTGGGGGCCGAATTCCATAATAGTAGTGTATATGGACCCTCTGGGTTAGTTAATTAATCATAGTATCCTGCATGACCCTAAGGACCCTAGACTATGGGAATTATGGTATATTCCTTATTATGGGTCATGCATGATTTTGTCCATCAACCGTAGTATGTTATACTGTTATACCCCGACACCGCAATCCTGCAGGCCCCTATACTAGCGAGGCCCTGGCACTTTGTCCGGACTTTGCCCGGCTTCTACGCAGACGTCAAAATAGGCGGACCGGAGCTGCGTCCAAGCCTTCATAGGAGAAGGGTTGAGGTTTTTGACCTGGGGATTTCGGGTTTCTTCCGAATTACTAGAACCCTCCTTGTCCCCTCAATTAAGGGTATGTGATCCCAAATAAAGGGGTCTAGGTAGATATGTGGCATGAGATTATCACTCTGGAGCACAAATTCGGGTGGAACTCCTTCACTTCATTCAGCTGCCAACGGAATATCCTACAAAACCCCACGTGGCTTCGAAGTTGAGCACGTAAAAAGAAAAGGATACTCAATGCACAGCTCTGTGAGTTCAGCGGGATCAACCCCAAACCCTGCCAACACAATGGGGCTATACCCACAAAGCCCCACGCCCACTGACGAAGGAATATACCTACATCAGAATGGCTGTCCCTTTTTATTATAACTCAACATATCTTCCTTAATTGCGGTTCCGGGTAAGCAAACCTGTGACAGACCCCGCACGCTCAAGGGGCCAGCTGGTCACGAAGGTTCTACCATGGCTCAAGCTCCTGTTTCTGCTCGGGTTCCTGGATTGGGTAGGCCTCGACCTTTCTCAAGACTCAGTCGATCAAACCAAGAGATCACCGGCTCTAAATTATCATACTGTAGGGGCCTTAATAATTAGAATAGGGTTTTGGGGCCCACTATACTATAATCATAATGAGGAGCCCCCAAAATGGTATATCTTCTTCTGATGGACTCCGGAGCCTCTATGGCGCGTCCTCAAAACCTGAATTCCATGCGGGTGAAACTCAGGGAGGGAGGTCAGCCAGGTCGTTTGTCCCAGAATCCTGCAGCTGTTCTGCGGGGTCCTTCGACCGAGCGACCGGCTATGAAGTCCTCAACCTCCTGGAGGAAATTCGGGCATGGGTGAAAAAGACGCGACAAGGTGGATAGCGCCATCTCTTCCCCTTCCGCCTCGGCTCGTTCCTGCGCAGTCAGGATCCGCGGTCCTGCTGCGGTGCATGCAGCAGTCGGGGCCCGGAAAAGCTCCCATTTCCCGTGGGCGACCTTCCGCTGTAGGGACTTGGCGTCCTGCTCGACCGCTTGCACTTCAGGGAGAGTCAGCGGCCGGATAAGACGTGCAACCCTTGACAGGCACGGCGAAGACCATTTCAAGTGGAATTGCACTCGTATCGGCGACTCAAAGTGCTTCATACAAGCAAGGCAAGTAGCAGTCGGGGCGAGTCGGCGGGTGATAGCAATCTTCCCGTGTCGACGCGCACGGTGCACCGCTAGGTGTTTCCTCATCGGGAAGGACGCGCCGCATTCCTCACAGGTAAAATCGAAACCAGGAGGACGCGGCGGCGGCGACGGAGGCTCCGGCGGACTGTCCACGATGTCCTGGGACCGGAGTGGCGCCTGCTGCTGTGCCCACTTACGGAGGTCTGCAGAACAGACTGCGATCGCCTTCTTGAGTTGCCGGGTCCACCATAGCGCATCATCCGCAAGTGCCTCGAAGAGGGCCCGGATAGGCGATTTGGTCCCTAACAGTGCCTGGGCAGCATCCGTATAGTGCGCTACGTGCTCAATGTCCTTGGCAACAGAGCCAAGCCAGGAATGCACAGGGTCCGCCTCCCATTGAACCCATAGGAGCCTCACCAGGGCGTCCGGACCATTGGTGGCCAGTTGCCGAAGCATCACGGACCTGGCCAAGGCGAGCGCGAGTGGGGGCGTAGGAGCCCTTGCAACGTCAAGGACCTCGTATGCGTGGGGGGTCTTCCGTCCGGGATGGGGCACAAACAGTGCTCGCCACAGTGTGATGTAGTGGCGCGTCCAGGTTCTGTAGTGCAGAGCCGAGCCAAAGCGGATGACAGCGCTGCCGAACACAAACTTGGACAGGACGAGGGAACGTAGCAGGCTTCGCCGAGTATCGATGGGAATGAGACACGAGCCAAAGAGTTTGCGTCCCAGGGTGCGCACAGTGTTGGTCGCGAGTGCGTACCTGAGCCCGATACCTGGCCCCGGCGTCAGGGTCTCTGTGACAATGCCACCGAGGTGGCAATAGGCACTGACGACCGGCAAGCGGAAGGCAAGGCCACTGACGGGGCTCCGGCCTGGGAGGAAGGCACCGTCCTCGTCGGTCCCACCAGGCCAGTCCGGGTCACGTTCTTTGGCACGGTAAGGCAGTAGAACCGCCGTCTTGTCCTTGGCGAAAGTGAGACTCATGCCTACGGCGTCGGCCTGGCCGACATAGAGCGCCGTAATGCGTAGGACTTGCCTGCCGATGCTTGCCGGGTGGCTCTGTGAGTGCAGATGCACAAAGTCGTCGGCCCAGGAGCCGCAACCGAGACAAGGAGACAGACTCGGTAGATCCCATGGGTCCGGGGTGTTGGCGGTCGGCATGGGAGTAGCCAGGCCCTGGTCCTGTAAGGCTTGGTCGGCCGCTCGCAAGTACGCACTGAAAGCGAACCCGAAAAGCAGATCCGCGAGGCTGTCCCCCGGATGAGTCCCGCAGTGCGTTAAGGTCAGCACGGTGTCTTTGTCGAGCCGGAACCATGTCCCTTGCAGGACATCTGTAGCAACCCTCTGCAAGTGCAGGCTGCTGCCCGTCTGCGGGACTGAGGCAAGGGACTCTAGGTGGACCCGGAGCTCTGTAAGGGAGGTGGGCGGCAGGTGAAGCTTGTTGAACAATTCCTGAAGAGCCCTATCACTATCCCCAACAGGCAGCAGGAGTTGGCGTACAACACAGTAGAAGGCGGACCTCACATCAAAAAAGAGAAGCGCCCAACAGCGACCAGAGGCCTGGTTGAGAGACTGAAATGCCCGGACGGCCAAAGCGACCGATTCCGTGCTGATGCCCGGTAGGGCACCAGCCTGCAGAGCCTGCGGTTGAAAATGTGCGCTGAGACAATCACGCAAATGCCTGTGATAAAGCTTGCTAGGCAGGCTGGACAGGAGTATCGCGCGAAATTTTGAGCAAGAGAAGGCTGCGGCGGCCTTCTTAGCCAGGGGCATGAGGGCACCTCCACGGAACTCGAGCGGCTCCTGTGCCCCGAGGACACTCTTAGCAAAAACGGGGAACAGGGCACGAGCCGACGCAACCGAGCTCAGTTGCAACAGCTCCGCAGTAAGTCCATCCTGTCCGCACGCCTTGCCTTTGCGAAGCCGGAGCACGTTCTGTTCAACACTGGTAAGGGTGGGGACTACCGCAATATCGAAGCAAGACTGACCTGTGGGATTGGTCCGCCGCTGCTCTCGGAAGCAGGGCGTAAGTATCCTGGTCCAGGCGCTCTCCGGCTTCCAGAGCTGCAAAGTGTCCACGCCACAACTCCTGTCGCTCATCCCTGCCGGGAGCAAGATCCCCCTGTGCATCCTCAACCGCGGGCAAAGGCGTAAATGCCTGTCTCCGCTTGGAAGCGGCCTTCGGGAAAGCGCGACGCACTGCCCGGTAGAGATGCTTGGGGTCCTTAAGATCAGACAGAGAGACGTTTTGCACAAGCCCCGCGAGGTACGCGGCCCTATCAGCCCGCACCGCATTCCGAAGTTCAAGGCCAGTGAGCTTGATGCGGCTGGAAACCCGGGCAATGCTGACTCGGACCTCATGCACCCAAAAGGCATAGCGTGAGGTTGCCTGTGGTGTGAAGACAGTGCCGCGGGAGCCATGCAAGAGGGCCGCGAAGCCCAGGAGCAAGCGGCGCCTGTCAAGCTCCCTGTGTTCCCTTCGTAGGTACTCTCGGAGACCCCGTCTGGCATGTACCAGAAAGAGTGTATGTGGCTGCAAGTAAGGCTGAGTAGGCACAGCGACAACCGGGAGGATCGCAGCCTCTCCAGCGCTGCGCCAGCTCTGTGCCAGTTCGCTATAATGAGCATCAATCGGCCGGCTCCAAGCGAGGCCGGGGCGTGTCCGAAAAGCCTCAATCCGCCTGACGTGCTCGGGGGTGACGGGCAACGTAGGTCTGACTGCGACGCGGCGGAAGGTACCGCGATGTTCGGCGGCGGGTACAGCAGCAGCTTGCAAGCTGCAAGTGAGAACCGTAGGTACATGGTCGGGGTGCACCTGCAGGGCCTCAAAGTCAGACTGCACGCGCGTCCGGACCGCATCTGGCGGCCACCCGAGTGGGATGGCGATGTAGTCCAGTCTGTGCTGATGGCCTGAAGGGGCCGTCCAAGTCGAACTCGGGCCCGAGTGGCACGCGACAAACGTAGACGGCACCCATAAGTCCGACTCTGCAAGAAACCGGTGGAAGCTTGACCCGGACGGATTTTCGACTTCAGCATTCAGATCCGACACATGCGGAGAGAGCAGAGATCCTAGCCATGCATCGGTCAGCACTACAACATCAGAATTCCGAGGTCGCCTAGACAGGCCCTTGGCACATTCTGTCCAGAACGCAGACGCAGCGCCAGGTGTCGCCGGCGGCTCGGAAGGAGCGTGGGCCACTAGTACCGTCCAGGTCAGGAATGGGGCATTGATCTGGACCATAAGATGCCGCGAGGATCTGCCCGTCACTGTGAGATGCTCCATCCGCAGGAACAAGGGTCCACCCGGTGTGTTGGCATAGGGAACGCGCTTAGCAATCCAAAGAGCAACACCGTGGTGTCCGTTGGGCTCGGCAGCAGCATGCAGCATGATGTAATGTTTGTCCGGCAGCACTTCAGTGTTAGCCAGCCTAGTTTCCTGCAATCCTAGCATGAGGACCTCAAGGTGCGCGAGTTGTTGCTTAATGATGTCACGCTTGGCCACGACCCGGAGGCCTGGGCCCGTGCCCCTCCCTTTTGGGTCGTACAGGGACAGCACGTTGTAGGACATGAGGGTGGCATGCAGCTCCACTGGGGCATGGCTGTGTGGTGGAGCAGTAAAACCAAGAGCGGGATCGTGGTGTGGGAGGCAAGGATTGCGTTGCATCCTGTGTGCCTCCGTTTCAAGCGCAAAGAGGGCTGGAATGTCTGCATCCGCATGGCCGACCATCCAGATCCAAGCCTTGAGGGGGTGACGAAAAACCTCGGCTGGCCACGTAGGCAGCACAGACTGGTCGGCGGAAGGGAGCAGTCGCCGGCAATACTTGGCGAGCTCATCACACAGCTCGTTGCCCACATCGCCAGCGTGGCCAGCAACGTGACCGCCGGTGAGGGCTGTGCGCCTGGCGGCGAGCTGTCGCAAGTAGGTGACGAAGAGCGCCAGGTCCTTGGACCCGGGCGTGCGGCTGGTGGGGACCTGTGAAACGCCGAAAGTGCCGTTGCCGGCTGCCAAACAGTCGAACAAAGAGCGGGTGGGCACGTCAAAATTACCAGCGTGCTCGATGACCCATGCCAAACCCCAAGCTAAACCCAACAGCTCACAGGTTAAAGGGGTATCGTCGGGTTCACCGATATAGTGCGGAGAGTCTGGGGGCTGGGTCAGGCCCATGGCGTGTCCCAGGAGGTACCTATCCTGACCGGACTCGACCCAGACAGAAACTGCCCACGCCCCCGGCGTGCAGTCGGCGTGCTTGTCGGAAGGAGCCGATCCGTCCGAATAAACGAGAAGGCCCGTCGGCCGTGCTGTCGCAGGTCGGCACTCCCACGAACGGACCGAGTCAAAAAGGGCCCGCTTGTGTGGGGGAACATGCGCATCCTTCAGCACGAAGGAGATATCTGCATCGAGCCAATCTGCCTGCGCAAGCGCAGCACTGGCAGGTATCAGGTCAGACAGTCCCGTTACCGCAGCTCGGCACGGTGTCCTGTAAACTCAGCTGAACAGGAGGGCTAGGAGGACCAGGCAGTGATGCAGATGGTACGCAAGGTCCATGGTCGTGACGCCATTCTACCAGGGTTTCAAGCAGAGTGGCAGCGAGGAAGAAGGCCCGCGAGTCAGGCTGACTCACCGCTTCTTCAAGCTGGGTCACACACTCCTCCCGGTCTAGCTGGTCATACTCGAAATGTGGTAATCGGGCATGTGTGCCGCGGCACCTTAGCGTGAAGGCCAATGGCCGGGCCGGATTTGCCAAGCACAGTATGATGACGGCAGGGTGTGGGGAGTGGCCTGGGCTGCGGGACTGTGGCTGAGGTGGAGAGGACAGCGGAAGGCGAAACTTCGGGGAGCCAGTCCTTATTAGCACCAGTGGCACGACACACCATCGAGCCGTATCTCACAGTCGGGACCGCAGTGACGCTGGGAAGCGTTGCGAGGAACCATCCCGCAATGAGAAGGCGTACGGTAAGGCCAGCCATGGCCCGGCTTCGAAGACGCAGGGCAGGCACAGCCACTACGTCGAGTGCAGGGAGGCCGGTCAGCACGCATACCGAACGACACCGGCCAGACAAGTCAAGCCACAGTATCGTAGTCAGCCAACCACAGAGAAAACCACACCCATGTGCAGCTGGCTCGGCGTCATGTGGGGAAAAAGTGGCAGCGCCTGCAGCATCCCCTCGCACACCTGTCCCGAGGCCTGTCGCTAATGAATCGCCGGAGCCGGGAGCACCCTGGTCTGCAGCACCGCCGACCCCCAACCGGCGGCCGTGATGACCATCTCCATCCCCAGCAGCGTGACTATCATCATCCGGCGGGTGAGGGCCGGCCCCTGTCGCGTCCGAGTCCGGGGCGAAAACATCCGACGGCAAGAAAGTCAAAACAATGACCTCTCCGTCCTGTACCTGAATGTCTCCTGTCAATGGCCTGGGACGGCTCTGTGGCCTATGCCAGCAGAGAAGACTACCATTGGGACATCTGCGCCGTAATTGGCCAAGCAGGCTGGCACACGCGAGCCAGCCGTCAGGTGCATTGCGCCACGTAACCCCGAGATGCAAAGGTCGGCAGTCGAGTAGACAGATAGGCTGACGCGTAGAGTCTTGTCGCAGACCTCCGGGGACCCGGACCGCGATCAAAATGTTGCGGGTCCAGACTCCACGGTGAGCGTGGTCTGAGATCGCGGGAGTGGCCGGACGTATGCGAAGCTCAGTGCTGTCAACATTAAGCCTGTGTGCCAGATCGACACGCACCTGTGCACGGCGTTCCGGCAAGACCTGAAACAAGAGGTGCTCGTTGTCGGCCAGGATCCACGCAAAGTCGCGATAGGGCTGATTGGGTGCCCAGGCCAGGTCCCATCCGTCTGTCACGGTGAGCAAGTCGGCAAATGAACAAGTCGCAAAAAGCGCGTGAGCCGTCGGGACGATGACAACAGCATCCCCATGTGTGCCCTCAATTCTGGCGCCGTTGGGTAGCGGCCATGGTAAGTCCCGGAAGTAAACCTCCAAGTCGGGACTTGTATCAAGACCGACGGCTTCTAGAATGAGTTGTCGATGCACCACGTGCGGCATCTGAAGCGCGAAGAGTGCGCCATTGACACGAGTACAATCGAAGAGAATGAGAGCCCTGGGGGGTCCCAGATGGGTGCGGCGACCAGTAGTCCAATCCCTGCCACCGTCTGCGGGTGGACTGCGAGCAAGCGGGGGAGGCAGAGGCGAGGCCCTGGTTCTCTGGCCGCGTTGATGCAACGTAACGCCTCTGCAACGTGAGTGCCCGTGGGGAGGCGGACATGCACAAGTTCCGGGCAATAGTCCTGGCCAATAACCGCGAAAAGACCCTCAAAGAAAGGGGGTGTCTCTACTGGGCCCGCAGTCTCCGTTAAGGTAGAGGATGTCTCCCCTGGGTCATGGCCCGTGGAGCCTGTCGGCACGGTCGGCCCGAAATCAGGAGCAGTCTCCAATGCACTCGGCTCTCTCCGGATGTTTCGCGACCCGGCTGGGGTGGGGACGGGTGGGCCTGAGACTTCACCAGATGCAGCTGGGGAGGCAAGCCTGGCATCCAAAGCGGTGCATGGCCTGGGCAAAACCTGGAGGACCTGACCTTCGTAAGCTGCCAGGACCTCCTGATCCACAGGCACGTGAGAAATGCAGGGGCGCCACCCATCAGGGCAACAAGGCCAAAAGGGCGCAAGGACGGCAGCGCTGCTGACACGGCCATCGTAGGCGATCACAGCCCACCAACCTAGAAAGAAAGCCCGGGCATCAACGACCACCCCGAACCAGCGGCCGTTGAAATGGAGAGGCCTGCTACAAACCGCTATCACCGCACGACAGGGCAACCCGTCACAGCGTCTGTCACCCTGGGGTTCGCCTGAAAGAGTGATATGTGCGCGTCATCCTGGGAGAGGCTGGCTGCAATTTGTTGCCGATAATCAAGACGCGCCCTGGAATTGAAGAGAAAAAGGGCAGCTCCAGAGTCCGTAGCTAGGCAATAAGCATGCCCGGCTGTGGAAGCCAGTGGTGGGCTATCCTGCTGCCAGGCAGCTGGGGAGAGAAGGTTCTGGCCGAGGGTAGTGGGTACCGGCGGGACAACGCCATCCGGTAACAGAAGAATCGTGAGCCCTGTGAGCACGTGGTGAACAGTATGTGCTGCGAGGGGCTGTGTATCACCACCCAAGAAAACCTCGACTCCTAAATTCGCCCGGACATTAGCTAGGCGCAAGAGCTCCTCGCGGCTGACATAAGCTGGCGCTCGAACGGCGAAAAGGCGCCTATCGAATCGGGTAGCATCAATACAGAGAATGCAGGCCTCATGTGTCCACCCTACGTCGGCCACAAAAATACCGCGTCCCGCAACCGTTTGTGGGAATGTGGGAGTCACACGCGGGAAGTAAGTCTGGCTGAATGACGTCCGGGCGGCCTGCGCCTGTTGTATGACTTCCTCTTGGGCAGCCGGAAGGGGTAGGTGCACCTCCGTATAGAAGGCAGGGAAGTCTGGCGTCAGAAGGACGAGTGGTAACGCCCGCATCTGATCAACCCGTCCTACCTCTTCGTCCGAATCGCTGTCTGTCCGGAAGGCAATGGCCGTATGACCAGGGACATAACGCCAGGGTAGCCCGGCGTGTCGGGCAAGAAGCCGCAATGAGGCGATTGCAAATTGCTCTCTCGGTCGGCTGGAGTCAGGCTCTGCCAGCCATTTCATGAGTAGCCAAGACACTGTGACCCCGAGCAGCAGGCAAAAGCTCCAAAAATGCCACGACAGACCCAAAGGGGGCGTGCAGGCAACGCAAAAGGGACTAGTTGCGGAGGCACCTGCAACACTGTTGATAACCACGATCCCTTCGAGTCCGCGCGAAGGGGAGCGGGAACGAGACCTCGCTAAGCACGGTGCTCGTGCGCTGCCGCCAGTGGCTAATGTGCCGCTGTCACGATTGCATTCTGGCGATTGTGGCCTTGGCTCTACTTCGGTGATACATGCGTGCTCACGTCCTCGAGATCTGCTGCGGGACCGAGAGTTGCCATGTGCAAAGCGGGGGTCATCCGCGAACAAATGTTCCCCTTCCGAATCGGCAGGGGCAGTCGTAGTGTCCTGGCCCATTGAGTCCTCGTCTGTCCCATCCAAGCCGGAGTCTGCTGCATCTGAGGTACCGGACTCAGACTCGGCGCCTTCCAGGGCGCTCACTGGGGAACTGGGGGCGAAGTGCGCGAGGATCACCTGCCCCGCCTGGATCAACAGATGGGTGTCCTCAAATGCTGTGTGCTCTAGTTGGACGTGGTGACCGTCCGGTGCAAAATGCGACAGTTGACTGGCAAGCTCCGAATGGGAGACGCGCTGGCCATACACAAACAGGACGTGCCATCCTTGTAGCATGGGCCTGCAGTCTACCAACGCAAGCTGTGGTGACTGATCGTAGAAAGCCTCCTCGTCATCCGGCAAACGGGCAATGGCCAGGACGTTGCGGCACGCAAAACCCTGCAAGCAAGCATCTGTTATCCTCGGAACTCCAGCCTGTACATGTGTGCGGACCACTGGCAAACGCAAGGCCGTTGCGAGTTCAGGCAAAACCTGAGCTTCGGTGTGCGCCTGCATTCTGTGCAATATGTTGCAGATGACAGTGGCCAAGCAGTACATATCCGTCGACGACCCAGCATGTAAGGAACCGCTAGGGACACCGTGCGACCAGCCATATGGATGAAGAACCATGTTATGCAAGGAGTGACCGACAGCAGGTCCCTCTCCTTTCGGTACACAGAAAATGCACCGGTAGGGCTCAAGTAGCAGGTCAGCGTCTACCACAAGAGGAGATGCGCTGCCATAGGCATAGATGTCCACCTCATCTGGGTCCAGCCGAGCTAGGTGGCAAAGGTGCTGCCGACTGACGACTGGCCCAATGGCCAAGGCAAAAATCCTGCCGTCCAGCTTAGTCGCATCGATGACCACAATAGGCTCAGCATTGGCCCATTGAGGTAAAGCAAGTACCAAGCCCCATTGGGAGGAGGGCTGTGGAGACACCTCAACTACCTGTGGGTAAAAAGGGAAGATGCCATCCGGAAGTGTTGCACTAACAGCATCCAACACAGTTTCAACCGAGGCTGGAGTGCGGAAAGCAACGCCGACTTCGACCGGTGCGCAGTCTAGACGAAGAACAACGAATTGGGCAGTGGCAACGTCAGTCGAAGACACCTCGTCGTCGCTGGAGGTAGTAAGCCGTCCTGGGCCTGTGCCAAGGAGCCTCGGGGCACGGGGAAGACAGTCCTCGGCTGGGGTCGGCTCTGGTTCGTTAGAGGGAGCTGGGCCAGAAACAGCTGGCTCGTGCCCCGGTCCTGTGTGGTTGTCAGGCAGCAGCATGACAGTAAGAAGACTGCCATGGTCCAGCATAACTGTCGCTGAGTCCCGAAAAGCCTCAGCTGACTCGGAGACAGCAGGGCGATAGTCGACGGGGACCCTGATCTGCAGGTGTTTGAACAGTATACCGGCTGGGCAAGGGCCCGCGTCGGCAAGCAAGTATCTCAGATCCCTACCAATCTGTCGACAGTCAAGGAAGACAAAATCGCCTTCCGGTGGACCTGTGCGGACGCCTAACTCTGGGACTGCAGCTGCAATGATGCCGCCAAGGGTCCGTCCCTGGTACACATAGTCTGCCACAAATGTGCCGGGAAGGGGCTCGCTGAACCTGACCTGATCACCCCTGCGAAGCATGGCCTCTAGGGCAGCTTGTCGGATACGGGGCTGGCTCCCAGTATCTGGAACCGTCAGGGCCGAATCTTCGCATAAGACAAGCCAGTCAGAAGACGCTCGCTCCAAAAAGGTACTGGTCTGGTCAGGGCCGATCGGGACACCGCGTCCAAGAAGCTCAGCGAGTGTGAGTCGGGGTGCGAGGGAGCTACCGGGCGGGGCAAACCTAATCAGGTCCCCATTATTAACCCGAAAAGTCGCTGCAACCGGATTCGGGGCTAAGGCGACGAATGCTTGCCAATTACTGATCCCTCGGCTGACCGCAAATTCCCTGAGATCCTTCAAAGTGACCTGTTCCCAAGTAAACGCTGCGAAGGAAGGCCCTCCGAATGCCGTGAAGTCTAGGACAATGACTCGGCGAAACGACTGGAACACCCAAGATGGCACGGCTAGGGCCGTAACAGCTGTTGACGAGAGCTGCGGGAGAACCGGGACCAGTCTGAGGGTGTCATGCGCTGACTGCAGTGGCGGGCATGACTGGAACACTGCGGTGGTTGGCGCGTCGGTTGTCAGTACCGTGTCAGGGACTGTATAAAGTATGGAACGGTGACTTGGACGCAAGACATGGACCCGAAGAACCCCAATGTGTCCGGAGCCGGCCTCCGCGCTGAGAGGAGACACACCGGCCTGTGTGGCAGCCTCGGTCTCGGCCGCCATCGGAGGACTCGACCTGGCGCCAATCAAGGGGAATATTTCGGGGCTGCAATTGACGAGGCCGCTGACCGCAGCGACTGCCTCGGGCATTAAAGGCGGGGCAGCCCAGACCTGTGAGGGGATCCACGAAAAACCCCATAGGACGAGCAAGCATTTTGCAATGAGCCCGCCTGTATACGTTGTGTGCACCTGGAACCGCAGCGACGACATTTCGCCCGGTGAGGGCTCCAATCCAAAATCGGCTCGCTGGGCCGCCCGCAGAAGCCTAAACACCTGACTATCTGTGGCGAGACCCCACTACTAGGGAGCCCACAAAGAAATCCAAGAGGCGAGCGGCGCCCAGGCAGCACCGTCCAGAGTGCTCTGATCAAGCCAAGAAATAAGATTCCTAGAAGGGCCTCGAAGAGAGAAATGATACCGTCTCCGAGCACCTCAAGCCCCCTTAGATTGAAGATTATGTTAGACGTGGACAGCCCAGAGCCACCGATCTGTCTCTTTGGCACGTCTAAAAGAACCGAAGGGAGGTTCGCAGAGGGGTCACTATCGGCAGGGGAGGCCATCTGGAAAAACCCCGGGCGTGGTGCAAGGGGAGGGCACTCCAAAGAGAAAAGACGCACGTTGCCACAGAAGTGTGACAAAACGCATGATCTCTGTGATGAACAACGCCGCGTGGCAGACAACCCAGAGCCACCGATTTGTCTTTTAGGCGCACACGCAGGCGGAGCACGGAGAGAGAGGAATGGCAAAATCTGCTCGGGGAGGCCTAAACCACTAAAACCGCAAGGGGCACGGGTCGTTGAAATTCCGGCGCCGGAGAAAAGAAGCAGCGATGACCGATAGCGGCAATGGGAACCGCAAAGGGGCGAGGGAAGGAGACCGGAAGCACAAACCCAGTGCTCTGATCTCCTTCGCGAGGAAGAAGGGGTCGGACGAGAATGCGACACCAAAACCCAAGGCGCGCACTCCCCCCAAGACCCGGACCCAAAGGCCACCCGAATCGGCAGAGAGGGAACGACAAGGCAATCGTGAAAAGCATGTATGGTACACCTACGTGCCTGTACAACATGCCTGTCACTGGGACCCACCGTCGCCTCTCCGCAAAAGGCACATTGCCCGAGGCACAACTGGACTGTGCCGCTCTTCCCATAAGAGCGGCCACAGTCTGGGCGCTCCAGGCTGTGCTCTCTGCATCGAGGCCACGGGGGCTCGACGTAGTTGTCCTGACCCACAACCAGGATCAACCCATGCCGTCCAGCCCGGGAGACTTGGTGCCGTCTGGCATATCGGCATCGATGTCGATCTGCTCTGAGACCGCTGCGGAAGGAGGAGGCTCGATCAGCGCCTCGCTCCCTGTAGGCGCATCCGAGACAGTCCCAGTCTGGAGTGCACCACCAGCTGTGCCCACTCTGAAGGGCTGCATCGCAGTGCCGTTGCCCATCTCCTCCGCCCGTCGGGCCTCCAGCTTGGCTTGCAAACTCTTGGCCGGCGCCGGTTTGCCCGGCGGAGTCTTCGTCGCTTCCTTGACATTCTCTCGGCCGGCCTTGGGGTCGGCGTGGTTGCGCTGTCCGGGGTGGAGCGGGGAGGAGCGACGGTCTTTGAACGTCCCCACAGGCCCATATGGCGGCGCCGCAGGGTCCGCGCCCAGAAGATCCGTGGCTGTGTCCAATCCTTCTGGTCCTGTTGACCCTTCCCCACGCGCGCCGGGGGCTGTATATGGCGGCCCGGGATGGGGGGCAGAGAGTTGGACTGGCGTTCCGTCCGGCATGCTGATGCGACCACCGGTGCTCAGGAGCAACTGCTGTAGAATCTCTGGTCGAATCTGCAGCACAGGTGCAGTTGCCTGGGCACGTGGGGCCGTCGGTCTCAACAGGTTGGACGCGGCGAGTGCCTCCTGGTAGAAGCCCGGTCCGTGATCGCCTTGGTCCGGCTCGTCTGCAATGAGCCTGTCCCAACTGTCGTCTCCAGCGGGGGCTGCAGTTGGTACCGGCTCCTGTGGCAGTCCGTGCAAAACCAGTTCGGAGACCTTGTCTGCTGCTGTCCGGCCGGTCACTGCTGTCTCCGCCATGTCCGCCTCCAGCTTCTGGATGTCCGACTCGAATTCCTTCTTCTGCTGAAAGAAGGAAGCCTTGGCTTCCTCTGCCCACTGTTGCCACTGTCGTTCTCGTTTCGACTTCTCCTCCTTGAGACGCCGCATCCTCGCATCGGCTTTGCGGGATGCCGTCAAAGCACGTTGCACCGCTTGCATCAGCGCTACCGGTCGCTCGCTGGCTGCGGTCAACTCCTGTCTGGTCTCCTTGGCCGGGGTGTCGTCCTTGAGCTGGACCTGGTCGTACCGTTGGGTACTCTTGGCCCTCTGTCCAGGAGAGCCCCAGGCACCCGACCAAAAGCGCCAAGGCCGACCATGTTGGCCTTGGCCACCCTGCCCTTCTTGCTTTGCCCACCATTTGTCGTCCTGCGCGTTCTCCCGCCATGGCTGAGCCTTGGCCTTGGCTCCACGACCCATAAGCCGTAGGCGAAATGATGGGGAGGTGGCCTGCAAGGTGCAGAACGGCCGTTCGGCTGATCGTGGCCCCTTGCCGCAACCTGCCGCGGGTCTTCGATCTCCTGGCACGCGCTCTGCGGTGCCAAGAGGGAGACGGAGGATTCGCCCTTGGAATCCTGAAAACGCACTCACAGTGCTGGGGCTACAGCTACCGTTCCGCTGCTGGAACGTCTTCCGAGCCCTCCAAAATGGTATAGGTAATTATTGAGGCCGCGATATTAGTTACAAATCTGGGCTCCGAGAGACCTTTAGAATCGAGGGCAAAGTACACATCTGCGCCTCTGCCAGTTTGCCGGTGTCCAAGCATGCCATTCGGGGCTGCGACCTGGGCAAAGCTTAAGGCTTAAGGTGCAGATCTCGACGGATTTGAGAGATTAGGATTTGGGCTTCAGGTGCACGGGGTTGCAGGGTGAGGAATTTCGGATTCAAAGTACAGTACACACCCGCGGAACCTTCGAATCATTGTCACTGGAGATGTTGTTTCTCTGTGGCATAGCGAGATGCGTCATCCCGGCAGGGGCAGCAGTATGCCAAATTAATCTTGTTAAGACACTTACAACCACAAACATGATAAACCGCATCGCTCGCTCGGAACCCTAAAACCGACATCCCAGCCGTAAAACTTCTTGCATGTGAGCCGTAGATTGTGTTTAGCGAGAGCTGCAGCCATTACGACGCCTTGCCGGTGTCCGTCTTGACCCCGCCGCTCTCTGTGCTTGTGAGGTTTGGGGCGGGCGAGGCGTGGAACAATGACTAAGTAGCAAGGTCGCCCACGCCCTAAAATCCACAAGCAGCCCTTGAAATCCCATACCCCCCGATGCCCTGAACTTCAAGCATAGCCCCACACTTTCCCTAAACCCTCAGGAATCTATAAGCCTAAACCCATCATACCTCTAAATCCTACATCCTAACCGAACCCAAAAACCTTAGGCTCTTACCCTCAAAAAACCTGCAAACAACCCTGCCCCTTAAATCCCCAACTCCAAAGCCTACCCCCAACAAAAACCCCTAAACCCGAAACCCCTCAAACCGCGAGCAGTGCCCGAAAGACAGAGCCAAAGGCGGGAGTGACTCGCGAAACTCAGAGAGCCGGCGGAAGGCGCGAAGCCTGGCCCAGGGTTTAGGGCTCAGACCTTTTGGGCTAGGGTTTAGGGCGTTTAGGGTTTATTCATGGTTTAGGGTTCAGGGTGTAGGGTTTCGTCAGCAGTGTATGGGTTCCATAGGCGGCCTTCGTCAAGGAGTCTGGGGGTTCTACATGGGGTTTTGTATGATCTCTTAAAGGTTCGTAACTGGTCTTCTCAAAGGGCCATAAGAGTTCATGTACTTGGTGGCTGTGATCAGGGCTTTATTTCAAGTCTTTACAGGGTCTCAGTCCTTGTGGGGCTTCTGCAAGGGTCCATTTCCGTATAGGGTCTACAATGACGGGAGTTCAATAAGGGCGCCGCAATCTCAAAAATATTGACCAAATCAGAATATGGTGTTGGAGGGGGGTATATGATAATTGGAACCTTAAAAAGTAGGCAAAATTAGAATATGGTGTTGGGAGTATATTTTAAGTGGAACCTTTAAGGAATAGTATGTAGATATGCGTACACCTTCATTAACAATACTAACTATAATTGGAGCCTTAAGGAATAGTACAATTCTGCCTATACCCCGACATTAACACAATCTCGGGATTGGTAGTCAGGGATTTATGCAATCGGTCACGTGGGCTGTCGCGGAGCGAGACACTTGGCGACTCAAAGCGCTCCTTAGGATTATAGCGCTTAAGAGCCTGTAAAATCATGTGCAAACCCCTTTATGAAACCCTTATCAAACCCAAGAGTCCCTAAACCCTACGTAACACAGACTAATAAAACCCTGTAAACGCAAATAGAAAGCCTTGTACAACCCTTAAAGCCCTTTAAGTGTCTTGGTCCCAACCCCCCCGTAAGCCCTAAAACCCAAGGGTCCCAAGGGTCCCAAGACGGGCAGGCGGACCCTCGATCCAGCCCCGTTCCATAGGCCGGAAACGTCGGGACGACGAGCGACCTTCCGACCTCAGGTGGGCTTTAAAGGGTGTAGGGTTTAGGGTTTTAGAGGGTTTTGGGTTTGCGTGTTTATATAGGGTTGAGGGGTCTTAGATTTTAGGGCTTGAAAGGCTTCGAATAAGGGGTCCTGCAGGACTTTTCTAGTAATTTGGTCCGTTGAGGGTGTTGTAAGGTGGTTTTTACCTTCGTGGGGATTTATAAGGGCTTTAACTCAAGGTGGCATAAAAAATGCATGTAAGTATGTTGCTGCAGGGCGTGACCTCACGATTTTACAAGAATTCCTTGGAAATTCGAAGTACCTCAGATCAGATGGGCGGGTGGATTGAAGGGAGTCGTGGGCTCAGGGGTTTTGGAGACTCCGGGTTTAGGGTGGGCTCTTTTGGTCTTTAGGATTTAGCACTCAAGGGCTTACGGTCTTTTGTGGCTTTCGGATTTCGGTTGTCTTTTTTGTTTTAAGGGCCCCTGTTCTTGCTCCCACGTCCGACACGCGAAAGCCCTTTCGGGCGGGCTTGTTGGACTATGTGGGTGGTTGTCAAAATTAGGGTCCCTGTTGGGGTAAATACTAGGTGCCGTAAAATAATAGGGACACAAAGGGACAATAATTTTGACAACCACCCATCTATGTCTTCTCCGCTGCCCCTCAGTGCGAACCGGGCTTTAGGGCATAGGGCTTTCAGGCTTCATTTCTCAAGCTGCATACGGCCCCTTTGCATTCTGGTCATTATGGCTTAAGGTATAGGCCGGAGACGGAGGGCATGAGTGCAGTTTACATGTCCCAAACCTATACCAAAAAGTCTTACAGCTTTCTTGGTGGAACCCTGTATCCGTGTGGAATCCTTACAGAACCCATATACGACCCTTGACTTTTTGCTACCCCTGGCTTCATGGGCTTCATGTTCCGCCCTGGGCTCTGCCAGCTTTTTCAACCGCACGTGCCAGTCGTTGGGCACCAGTGGGTTTCGGGTTCGGGTCCAACTGCAACAGTGGGCTAGCGAACTTATGCCCAGGCGACAGCCTACTATGAGGGCATTACTACAAGTCAGGCTGCTTGGGGCACTCACGGCAAAGACCCCCAAAGCCCCAAACCGTTAAAGCCCTCTTGAGGTGCTTCATTGTGCAAGTTATCCAAAGCAAAGTTCGCAAACCCACCGAGCAAAACCCGAGTCAACGGCTCGAGAGCCATTTTGGCCCAGTCTCGGATGTCTTGTGAGCCCGGGTTTAGTGGTTGGCTTAGTGAAATTCCTAAACCCTGAGCCCAGTCTCGGGTTTTGGGTTTACTGCCTGACTCAGGGACTTCGACTCTTGGGCTTCGGGCTTTTGAGCTCTGTGCCCCCAGGCCCGATGTTTCTACGCCAGGCAGGTCTTGAAAATCCGATCTCACTGCTGAGTTTGTGCCAGGCGGTTTAGGCGGGTTCGCGGTGCAGGGCTTTGGGCTTGGGGCTTGGGGCCTCGCCAGTGCCTGAGGGCTTCGGGTTAGGCGTTTGCGGCTGGAGGGTCTTTCGAACTTACGGCCCTACGGATTTCTAAGTCGAAGCCCTAGGACTGTTTCAGTTGCAGATGAGATATACCTGACCTGATGATGGCTAGCCTAGGTCGGGCGGAAAGTCATACAGACTGTAGAGTGACTATGACTGAAAGGGTCACTCCCTGAAAAACAAATTTTCAAGGATCCCACAGGTCTTTCAAAGCCGAGACTGGCTCAGAGGGCGCACAGCCACTTGTTGCTGATGTTCTCCTGTCGGTGCAGTCCCGGGTCGTGTAGACACAGCGCTACTACGTACACTCAAGGCCCTAAACCTAATAGCCTAAACCCTACACCCGAAACCCGAAGAGGGCTTAGAAGCGAAGCCCTAAGCCCGGAACCAACATCCCCAAAGCCAGAGCCCTAAAAAGGAGCCTTAATATTTTTTAGGTTTGGGGGCCTGACTGTCGAATTTCGGGGTTCCAAGAGAGGGCTTCAGGGACTACGGTTAGCGGCCTTATGGGGTTAAGGTTAAGGGTCTTGGGTTAGGGTCATATTGAGTCACATTCTAAGTCTCCATGATCACACACCCGATTTCTTAAGCAATGAACCCGCAAAAGCAACAACCCCTTCACCCAAATGGCCTTACTTTTTCAAGTAATAATGAAACCCACCGGCCTGCAGCATCGCTTGCTGCAGCCAGGGCCTTTGGGCTTAGGGGCTTAAGTTTAGGGGTCGGATGTCGGCTCAGGGTGCCGTGTTGTGATGCTCTCGGGTTGGATCCAGGGCCGGCGCCGTGGTCCAGAACTTGGCGTCTTGAGGTTGGGGCATCACTAGGTTCCCCAGTAGCCCCTTAATAATAAGGGTACCCTTTTTCCTACTATTCGGTTTTAATAAGGGAACCCAAAAAGAAAAAGGGTGAAAGGGTACTACTGGAGAACCTAGATCATGTTCCGAGTTGGGGTCCTTAGGGTTGAGTAGTTCGGCTCAGGGCTCAGCCTTGGGTTTTCGGAGGGCTTGGGGCCCAGGCTTGAGAACTTGGCGTCCTCCAGCCCCGACCTTTGCATTCCTAAACCCTAAACTCATTGCCCCAAACCCAAAACCCGAAACTCTAAACCCGGAGCCCTAAACCCCTAAACCCGTAAACCCAAAACCCTAAACCCCTGAACCCTAAACTCTTAAAACTGCTTGCCCCAAACCCTGTGCTCGTACAACGGTGCCTGAGACTCGTCGACGAAGATGCCAAGTTGGGAGGCCTGCGAGCATCGCAGCAAAGGAGGGGTCCATCTTGTCCCCAAATACCCAAACTTTTTCAGGACTCATATGCGGAAATCATAATAAGGAATACGGGGTTTGCAGGGCTCATTCAGGTCTTAGGACTTTAAAATAAGAAGAGTCCAAGCCTCAGGTGGCAATGGAAGCCATTGCCAGGTTGCTTCGCACGCTGCTTGCAGCTATGGGGCCATCAGGATTGCTCCCACTGTTTCATTCTAAGATTCTAAGACACTAGGTGTCGATTTCAGCAGTCCCCAAAACTGTGAATACTTAGCGCTCTATATATTGAACAATAAGGGACATTAACACATCACCGTATCCCAAATCGATACCTAATAGTGTAGGATGACCGAGACTCAGATTCCGGAGCAAGATGCTACACGTCCCACCTGAGATCCCAAACTCTAAACCCAAAGAGCCCTAACTACCGGTGCCTATATAATTCACCATAGGGTGTCTATAGTATGAATTTCGATTCTGGTTTGGGCAAGTATCCCCCCATATGGGAATTTCCGAAAATAGGGGACCCTAATATAGTACCCTAAATAGTAAGATCCTTATTTTAAGGACTCTAAAATAAGGTACCCCCCATTTTCGGAAACTCCCATATGGGGCCCTTAAAGGAGCCCTTAAAGGAGCCCTTAAAGGGGCACTTAGGACCCTTTGGGAACCCCCCAGAAGGCCGGAAACCCCAAGGCAAGCGCCCCGAATCCTGAGCCCCAACACCGAGGACCCAAAACCAAAGATTCGTAGAAGGGTTTAGGGGTTTAGGGTTTAGGGTTTAGGGGTTTAGGGTTTAGGGGTTTAGGGTTTAGGGTTTAGGGGTTTAGGGGTTTAGGGTTTAAGGTTTCGGGGTTTAGGGTTTAGGGCCATCACTACCTAGACCCCAAAAGTATGTAGAATAATGGCCTTTTACGGGTGTTGGGCCATTATGTACCCAATTACTTTTTTGGGGGTTGAGGTCAACCCTAAAGCCCACATAAACCTGGAGCCGTAAAGACCAAACTCTCAAAGGCCTTAAACCGGAACCTTACCGTGAGCTTCACACGCAAACCCCACGACCTACACCTTGCGCCGGGGAACCTAAGCCTCCTTTGGCCGAACCCCGCACCTTAAGCAAATCCTAAAACGCCTAAAACCTGATTCTTGAACCCGTGCACCGCTCCTCAAAGCTACACGCACCGTGGCTCCAAACGCCAAGGCCCAACAGCAAACTCAAACCTCGGACCTCGAAACCCTAAACATAGTTGTCCAGCATCCTAGCGGTTGGCCTTTGGGGTTATATGGGGTTTAGGGATGTTTAGGGCTTAGGGTTTAGGGATTTCTACCCCAAAAAGGCGGCAAACGGTTCCCTTGTCTACGAAAGAAGGCAGAGGCCTCGCCCTCCCGGAGCCGGACCAGCTCGAACATCGGCCTTTCGAGGAAGGATCAGACCATAGGCTTCCGGTTTAGGGTTTAGGGGTTTAGGGGTTTAGGGTTTAGGGTTTAGGGTTTAGGGGTTTAGGGGTTTAGGGTTTAGGGGTTTAGGGTTTAGGGTTTAGGGGTTTTGGGTTTAGGGTTTAGGGTTCTAGGGTGTAGGGTTTAGGATTTAGATGCTTCCGCTCACGATGTACACTCGGCTTAGGGATTCAGGAGGTTCAGTGAAGAGGCCCACGGGATTCGGGCTCAGAGTTTATAAGGGTCAGCAAGGCTGTGGGTCGTCTTGGGTTCAGGGTTTAGGGTTTAGGGTCGGGTGTACGACTAGCTCAGCGGCAAGGAGCTATGGCTTGCACAGGGCAATTGTATGTCTCTAATCTGTCCGCTTCTTGCCATTGCCACAATGCTTTTGGGCAAGAGCGCGTGAAGTCGACCCTGCAACATGCGCCTGCGACGCACGAAGTACACGAAGTACTCGAAGCCCGTTTCGTCCTGCAAGAGCCGAACGCCAACCACCAGCAACTGGGGGTTTCGTGTAAGCAGGATCTCGGTTGGATCTCTTGTTGCATGAACTCCTACTACCGAGAATAATGGGGTTTCGAGGCACAGCAAAACATGAACAAACTATATCTGCATTGGAGACTATAAGGGATACTATTACCAATCTTCCGGCCCCTCTTTTACCCGAGCCATGCCCTGGGTTTGGCTTATCCTACGAATTCTGCCAACCCTAAACTTTAAACCTAAACCCCTTGTCCCCCGATCCTGAACCGTCAGTCGCCAAAGCCTGGCATAAGTTCCTTAGTTGCTGAGTTCATAAGCCCCAAAAAGTTGACACCTTCAGTTTTATAGTGGCTAACACTATCCCCAAAAAGTGTAAAGTGTATCCACTCAGTTACTAGTCCCTAAACCCTAAACCCTAAACCCAAGGAAACCTGAAGCCTGCTGCTAAGGTTCAATAAACCCAAACCCCTTAGACCAAAGGTCTGACGCAAAGATCCAAGACCCGAAGCCCGAAACGAAACCCTTATAAAACTCCATACGGTTGATGGACAAAATCCTGCATTAGCCATTGTAAGGAATATACCATAATTCCCATAGTTTAGGGTCCTTAGGGTCATGCAGGATTTTGTCCATCAACAGTATCTCATAGAAACCTTACGAGACAAACCTCTTCAAGCACCACACAACCCTGATCGAACCCTTGCAAACGCCCCAAAACCACCGATTCCAAGGCATAAAACCTTGAAACCCCTAACCCCAAACTCTAAACTCCGTCCTCGCCGAGGCTTCTGTAGCTAATCTGCCAGCCCTGGAGCCCAAAAAAGACCGGGGGGCCGTCAGGTCGGGTTTACGGGTGCAGGGTTTAGGGTTTTGGGTTTTGTTCTTACCAGCCCCTTGTCCGCCTCGCAGTATAGTTTGAGAAATTTCGGTATTGAGCCTTGTGCCTTTCAAGTTCAGGGCTTCAGTTCGGAGCTTCAGGCTGGGTCTTAAGGTTTGGGGTTTCGGGTTTCGGGTTTAAGGGTTAAGGGTTTTGGGGTTTAGGGGTTTAGGCTCAAGGCTGAAGCTTTCGAATTTGGGGAGGCGGTTTCAGATCGATACAACGTGAGTGAGGCAGAGACTTGGAGGTGAGTGCGGCTTGGCTGCTTCCTCCTGACTTCACTAGCGACAATGATTCACTTCGTCGTCCTGTTGGCACTAAGTAGTAAGACTGATACAGTAATTGGCTGAAACAACAGCAGTTAAAGTCTAAGTCTAAGTAGTCGCAGTAGTACAGGCGCTCCTGCACAGGGACCCCTTAGTAGGAGCGGCCGAGGCTGCACAGTAGGTAGCAGGCCCATGGTGAAGATGCTGACGGGGCTCATGCTGAAGATGATGCAGTTGATGAAGATGATGATGATGATGGTCATGATGATGGGGATGATGATGATAGTGGTGATGATGGCGATGATGATGATGATGGTGGTGTCGATGATGAAGATGAAGATGACGATGATGATGACGACGACGCGTGTCCGTGCCACCCCAATCGAACTCCCAATGCAGTGCGGCTCTTGCTCTTCTTCCCTCTGTATTTACAGTCTTACCTGCTCTTCTCCCAGTTCGATCGGCTGATGCACCCAATCGTAGGCGCTTCAATGGATTCAAGGTTAGTTTGTGTAGAGTTGAGGACTGAGGTATTCGAAGCATGAAAACTGAATCCGTAGCCCCAAAGAATAAATCCTGGAACCCCAGACAGTACAAACCTCAAAACGCCTAAAAACCCTAAAGGCCCTAAACCCAGCCGCTCCTGCGGGAGGGCTCGAGGTCCGACTTGCGGCAAAGAAGCGTGGAGGACCTCTGGACTTTTCTGACTTATGCTCCTTGTTTTGAGGGGTTTCGGGTTCGGGGTTTGGGGTTTAAAGGGTGTAGGTTTTAGGGTTCTTAGGTCCTGATGAAAACGAACTACGATGCAAACAGGTACCTGGTACCTTAAGGACAACCCTGCGCAGAACAACATTCGTTTGCGCCTTCAGCATTCGGGTTTCGGTACATTGCAAATCTCGAAGCATCTAGACTATGGATTATCATGCGGAACTTATCATGAGGAACTGTCAGGAACCGCATGGCCTATTATTCCAAGCTCTATATCGCCCAGGTCGCACTGAGACTCGGGTTCGGCAGGGGTATTGAAGCAAAACGTGACCTTCATCACGATGACTGTGTAAGTATGTCTAGCAACGCGAACAATGAAAAACTCCTGCAACATTGACATGAGTTGGAATCCTTAGGTCGCCGTTGCCGTCGTCTTCATCATGGCAATCGTGGTGGGGTGTGTGCCATCAACATCAAACTCCCTATTGAGAGCGTTGTGGCTGCCTTGCTTGCAGACAATAAGATAGCTACGAGGTTGAGTAGAGCATCGGCCTCCAGCCGCAACTCCGGCGCAGAGTGGGTGATCCTCAGTGGGAAGCAACGCCGTCTACATCGGAAAGCACCATAGCGGCTTCTGGATTCGCGTCTCAGACACAGGCAAACAAAGTTTGGAATTTGGAATTCTGGCCAGGTGGCAAACACAGCGGGGTGCAATCAGACCGATGACAACGGTACAGGTCCGACCAAGATAACGATGATGATCGATGATGCTTCTTGCAAGCCAGGCCTCGCTGGCCTCAACCCGTTATGCTGAGCTAAGCGAACATGCGCCCATGTTGGATTAAAACACCACAGCCGAACAGTCGGCATCTCCCATCAACACACATAACATGCAAACATCAACATGCAACAGTACCCATCAGTTCTCCAAATCCAACGAGATTTGGCAGATAAGGGTAAGAACTGAGAAACAAGTTGCAGCAGAAATGGAGCCTCGGTGAATCTTGATGTCCTGCTAAGGAATGATCTGCAATCCGAGCTATCCCAGTCCGAATGTGAACTGCCCTATACCCTTAACCATGAACCCGCAACTCTGAACTCTAAACACGAAACCGTGAACCCTAAATCTTGAACCCTCAACCCCAAACCCTGAACCCTAAACCCTGAACCCTGAGCACTAAAAATTGAACCTTGAACCCAAAACCAAAAAAATGCAGGAGAAAGGCTGGAGCCACGCCGAATCAAGGTGTCGCTTCAACACACGGTCCACCTGAGGCCACGTTTAGGGTTTAGGGTTTAAGGTTTAGGGTTTATATAAGTTTAACGTTTAAGGTTTATGTTTAGGTTTAGGGTTTACCCGAACTTCGACGTAGGGCATGGACTCCTTTTTCAGGGGTACTCTCAGGGGCCCGAGAAGGGGCTCACAAGGGGTGCTGCAAGGGCCAGGGCTCTGAATTCTAGGCTTCAGGAGTTTATAGGGCTCTAGATTCTAGATTCTAGGGTTCAGGTGTTTCGGACCCCTAGGCGCTGAACCCCTGTCATCGCGCGTTGAACTTCATTTAGGAGCCACAAGCCCCCAGTTTCCGGCTCGGGGGCCTCAGCGTTTCGGCTCCAGGGCACCAGAAACCTCAAGCAATCCGGAGACCCTGTGCGAAGGGTGCTACAAGAAAAAATGTACGGGGTGCAATACAGTAGGTAACAAAGCTCAATATCCCTTCATAAAGAGCTGTCTATTCAAGATCTCTACGGTAACCTACGATGACTGATTTACGGGACATTGGAGTTTCTAGCAGTCGGGCCTCGTTGCAGAGGCTCTCCGCAGGACCGGGGCCTGCTGACGTTCTGGTTGAAGGGAGTCTTCTGATGGTTCTGACTTTAGGGTTTAGGGCTTATGGGTTTAGGGTTTGGGCGCTTAGGGTTTACTGCATCTTAGATGTGTCAAAATCTGCTTCAAATTGCGCAACATAGGTCGCCGTGATAATGTGGATACTGACTGATGCCTCCTACTACGAGTAGCAGTGACACTCGTAGCTGTCGTCGTCATCGCGGTAGTCGTAGTGGTAGTGGTCGCGGTAGTAGTACTGGCAGTAGTCGTGGTAGTGCGAGCGGCAGCGGTATGGCAGAGGTAGGCGCAATGGTAGTGGCAGTTGTTGCAATAGAAGTAGTGGCAGTGCTAGTGGTAGCGGTGGCGGCAGTGGTGTTAGTGGCCGGAGTAGTTGTAACTAGTCGTGGTCGTCGTCGTAGTTCTAGTAGGAGGAGCAGGAGACGGAGTAGTGGGAGCAGTAGTAGCAGTCGTAGCGGTAGTGGTAGTGCGAGTTGTAATCGTAGTCGTAGTCGTAGTCGTAGTAATGGTCGATGGAGCTGTTGTGGTTGGGGCTTCGAGCACCACAAAACCCTGAACCCTAAACCCTAAACTCTAAACCCTAAACTCTAAACTCGAAACCCTAAACTCTAAACCCGAAACGCTACACTCCAAACCTTAAACCCTATTTAAACTCTAAACTCTCATCCCTGTGGCGGGATGCTTTGTGTTCGTGCCTCCTTCATCCCGACGTCGGCCTGCATCACTTGCTTCGAAGGCATCGAAGGTGCCCTGGCCGCAAAGACATAATATAGGGGCCTTAGTAATTAGATAGGGTTTTGGGGAAGATCATATCGGGGCCTTAAGAATTAGAATAGGGCTTTGGGGAAGATCATACTACAAGAAGGAACCCCCCAAATAGGATAGGTAATTATCGTCATGGCCCCTTTATTAAGAGGTGGCCTACAGAATCCCCGAAGCCTGACGGGCAGCAACGACTTGTCGTTTACGCACTGCAGCTGAAAAGCGTCAACATCCTAGAAGGGGAATCTCGAAGCTACCAAGCCTTGTCCAATATCAGGTCGAAGTGGCAGTTCTCAAACGGCAGGCTTAAAAGGTCTGCGAGAATCCACCTCGGTTCAGGGTCTAGCTTTGGGCTTTAGGGTGTGAGCTGACGAGTTTACCACCCGCTGCTGTGTGAATGCCAAGACCCCGGGCTCATTCAATGTGGCTGCTGCGTCCGGGCTCTGCGATCTCGCTTTGCGCATCGCCTGCAGAACCGCGAAGTGCAAGCCCTCATGCGATGACTGCCATACCGCCTCGTCACTCGTCGTCGTCGAAGTAGTAGTCGCAGTAGTAGCAGTAGTAGCAGTAGTAGCAGTAGTAGTAAAGTAGTAGTAGTAGTAGGAGGAGGAGGAGGAGGGCAGGAGCAGGAGCAGCTGCGGCCGCAGGAGCCCTAGTACCCGATGACCCGGTACTTCAGACCTCTGCGTCGCACTAGACCCCTAAAGTTTGCCCTAACACTAACTGCTCTTCTCAACAATGCCACCCGTCCCTTCCTCGATCGCGTTCTTGCTGAAGTCCACATTGGAGACATGCAAGCTGGATTTCATTGTCAGGCTGCTCCTGGAGTAAAGTCTCGATGCAAACCCCTAAACCATAGGCCCTAAACCCCTCGCCGCTAAACGGCCCTAAACCCTAAACCCTGCTATGCTAGAATTCCTGAGGCGATGGTGCGAGCCTGTGGAAAGAGCTAGGGCCGGCATGCACGAAACCCATGATTTACCCTTCAAGGTCCTCCAAAACATTTGCCTCATCAAAATATCGCTTTCATGAAGGAGGGACATGAACAGTTACCGGCTTAGTAACTAGAAGGCTTTGCGCTGTAGAGTAGTATAATCAGTAAATCATATTACCGAACCCCACGGGTATATTGCAGAACCCAGTCTCCTCGCCAGCTCGATACCCAGTGTACTGGTCCCACATCCGACGTGCAGTGCGCGCAAAGCGTCTCGATCCTTCGGCTTGAGAAGTTAGGGCTTAGGGTTTAGAAGTTAGGGTTTAGGGTTTAGGGTTTGGAGCAGCTTGGGGTTAGAAGTTAGGGCTCAAGAACTGCAAGAAACCCTAACGCATAGAGCTGAACTTCTAAGCTCTCTACCTCAATCCCGTACCCTACACCCTTTCACTAAAGCCTCACTTTTCAACTTGGCGATGCTGCCATGCTGCAGCCACTAGCCCTGCGGCGAGCACAGGATCACGGTTTCAACTGTCACTGTCAACATGCCTTAGCGACTGTAAGTCCTAAAATATCTGGGCCTCTCAAAACCCACATGGGAGTTTCCGAAAATAGGGGACCCTAATATAGTACCCTAAAAAGTAGGATAAAATAAGGTGCCCCTAATTTTCGCAAACTCCCAAATCCCAAACGCACCTTGCGCACGGGTCCTTTGTCGAGGAACTCTGCGAAGAACAGACAGTCTGGACTGTCGGTAGCAGGACCTGCCGCTTCACGGTACTATAGGGGCCTTAATAACTAGAATAGGGTTTTGGGACCCATTATGCTATAATTGCAATAAGGAACCCCCCAAAATAGTGCAGGTAATTATGAAGGCCCCTATATTATGGTGATGCTTGACAGGCTGAGGCTTAGATATCTTTTTACGTTGAAGGACTGAGGTGCTTACGGCTCAATTAATGGTTCGAGATTTGAAAAACGCTTTTTGGGTTTAAGGGCTAAGGTTTCAAGGACGAGCGACATGAAGTTTAGGGTTTAGTACTTCGCATGTCGGGTCGCCGGGCTAAGGGCCTGCTATGCCCAAAAGCACACCCTCTGCCTCCAAGCACTTGCTTGGCTCCAGGAACCACTCCTGAGCAATATGCTCTCCCCAAGACTAACACGTAAGTCGACAGAAACGACGGTTGCAGACGACGGTCGTTCGAAAACGTGGGTAGTTGGTGATCCATGGTAGTTTGGGGGAAAGCTGCAGCGACAGGTCTGGGTTAATTAAGGTTGACAAGTTGGGACTTCTGCTTGAAGCCGCAGTGTCGGAAGGACATTGAAACATGCTGAAAAGTGCGCTTATTGAAGAAGACTTTGGAAGGATCAAAAGAAGGAAGGCGCAAATTTCGTCAAGCCCTTCATATTCGCAATTGCTGACGGGAAGCATGAGAAAGGTCGCTTTTCTCATGATACTCCTGCAGCTTGAGGGTCTGATATCGGTGCAGTTGCAAGCAGAATACAGGTTTGCTTAAAAAAACGAACGTAGCCATAAAAAAGAGACCATGCGGGAATGTTGCAAATAAATGTTGATTACAAACCATGTTACTTTAAAAGTCCCCATAGACTTTACAGGCCGTAGATCACGAGACAGCAGCTTTGAGTCCAAGATTCAGTGTCACCGCTTCGGGCTTAAAGCGGGCTTGGTGGGACAGTTTGGAGGCTTGATGCTGCATTCTGCCGGCTGGTCCTCCCAGTAGCTGCGCCGCATGAATCTCGATGGGTCTGAGGGATCCGGTCTGGCGTCCGCTGGCTGACCTCATCTACGAGGCTCACGGTTTAGGGGTTATAGGATCCTTAAGGTTTAGGGTTTGGGCTTCGGTTTAGTTGACTGAAGACTTAGGTCCAAAACACAATGCAAAGCTCAAACCCTCAAGCCGGCACTTAAAACACGAAAGGCCAACGTCAAGCTCAACCTAAAACGAAAACCCGAAACTCCCAAGCCAAAATCCAAACCTTGCTCAATTCCCGCGAACCCCCAAACCTGGGCTCAAGAACCTCCGACGCCGAAAACCCTGAGGAACACGATCTCCTAAACCCTAATACCCTAAACCCCTAAACCCTGAACCCTAAACACATGACCGAAACGCGAAACCCTCGACCCGCAGATGCCGTGCAAGCGGCTGGCGCGAGTCTGGCTCAGGGCACCTGGGAGTTCTTCGGATTTGGCAATGGACGACTTAGGGGCTGAGTACCCTAGCCCAACAAAAGCTTAACCTCTTCAAGTATGGTATAGGACTATATAAACCCCAAAAGGTTAAAGGTTACCTACTCAGCTGCTAAGTTGAAGGTGAAGGGGTCTTGAAGCTTGAGGGCTTCAGGCTTCGGCTTTCGGGGTGCGGGGCATCCGGAATCCCTGGGTTTTGGGTGCATAGGGCATGTGGGGATTCAGGACCTGGGACTCCAAGGTTTAAGATGCCCATGAGACTTGAAGTTGCGCGCTCGCTGAAGCTGCCAGGAACCCAAAATCTCAAAAGTAAACTTCAAACCTCAAACCCTGTGTACTGCCTTCTTTCATCTTGTTCTGAGGTACGCATGCGGCCCGCAGCAGTTGGCCGGACATGGCGCAGAAGGCATCGCATGGCAAGGAAAGCGAAGCTTCGGTGGCTTCTGTTGGGGTTTAGGGTTTAGGGTTCAGGGTGTGGGGTTTAGGGTTAGGGCTGTTGGTGTTTAGTGTAGGGTGTGGCTTCTCAGTGTGGGGTGTTGGAGTTTGGAGCTCACAGTTTAGCTTCGAATTCAGGGTCCAGTTCAGGGGCTGTCGGAGTTCGACATGCCGCCACTTCGAAGTCTTATCGGCCTTGCGGTTCGGGTGAGCCATGGGATCAAGTCATGGACCGAACGTTCTTGAGCCTGGAAGCTTTCGAACGTTGCTATGGGGCTTAGAGTCTGAGGTGTGAGGTTTAAGGATTGAGGGGAGGCATGACAAACGGCAGACCCGCACAAACTCTGAAAGGCCAACACACTGTTCAGGTCAACTCAATGCATCTCGAAAAGAGCCGAGGGTGAAGGACCTATGACCCACAGCCCAGGCCCATAAGAAACACTCTACAGCACTGAACCCAAACCCTTGAAGCTCTACATATACTCCTACGCCCACGAGATCCAGTAGATCCCAAAATACTGAAACCCTGAACTCCTGCACCCTCAAGCCCAAAATACCCAAAGCCCTGTTTCCGAAAACCCAAAAATCGCAAACCCTACCTTTACCTTTGAAACCCACGTCCCAGCCCCGACACCCCAAAATCCCGAAATCCTACCTAACCACTAGAATCCTGAACAAGGACTGCATGTAGGTGTACCAAAACTCTAAACACTGAACCCCAAACCCATGCTACTCTGAGAGTTCGAACCCAGGGCTTCGCCGGAATCTGCGCCAAGATGCGAAGCCTTGGATGAAGCAGGGCTTGTACTACGGGATGCTTCAGACGATCCTTCGAGGGATCCTTTAAGGGACCCTCTACGGGTTCCTTCAAGGGGGCTTCTGTGTGCTTCGGGCTTCTTCGAAGGTTTAGGCTTCTAAAGGGCTCCAAAAGGGTGCTCTGAGGGTGCGACAAAATTCGAGTGCTTCGAGTTGAGGGACTTCGGGGTTGCGGACAGGGTAGCCTGTAGCTGCTCGGGCCATCGTGACTCAAGAGGGGGGAAGGAGGAAATCCAGACCTCAAGCAAGCACTACACTCCGAACCCACACGCTCTAAAGATTGAAAAGCCCTTTAAAACCTCTACGACCGCGAAGCAACAAACCACACAAAAACGACAAGCACACGCAGACACACACACACACGCGCGAGAAAAAAGCGACTGCATATATAAACCATCAAAGACCCTACCGTACCCTAAACCCTATACCCTAAACCCAAAACCTAAACCCTAAACCGCAACCCCAAACCCTAAACCCTAACCCCCAAACCTTAAACCCTAAACCCAAGCCCTATAAACCCCAAACCCCACACCCCAAGCAGGAGCTGGGCCCTCCGGCCAGCCGACATCGCTCTGCGCATACTCCGAGAGAGTCGATCGGAAAGCCACCTTGGGAGAAAATGTTTAGGGTTTTAATAGGGTTTAGAGGGGTCTATTAGGGTTAGTTCCTATAAGGGATCTATAAGGGTGACAGGGTTTAGGGTTTAGGGTTTGTTGAGGGTTTAGGGGTTTTAGGGTCTGTTGAGGGTTTAGGGTTTAGGGGTTTCGGGTTTGTTGCGGGTGTAGGGTTTAAAGTTTATGGTTGTAACAGTGTCACTTAAAGAATAACAGAATCTATGTGGATATTGGGGCTTCGGGTTGTATAAGTTTCAGGGAGTTTAGTTTTAGGGCTAAGAGGTGGCATGGCATGACTCGGTTCATGACTTGGTCCTTCCCTGCATCCTAAATCCAACGCACGACGCCCTAAATCCTAAACTCCCAGCTGGACTGGCACGGTCCGTGCCCATGTGGCTCCGAGTATCATGTAGCTTGTAACAAGCGGGGTCTTACGTGATGTCGGCCACCGCATATTTATCGAAACCCGGGCCTCGTTCGTGTAAACTGCAAACTCCAGACCATCACCGAGAAAATCCTTAATACTTAGAGAATGGGCTTTGGGGGTGGTCGATTACAAGGTGCAGCAAGCACTTTCGGGGGGTAATGCTACTAAATCTTCCGACCACTATATTACAGCCTACACCTCAAAGTCCGAACTTATGTCTGAGAATGCGCATCCCAGCTGAAACCTCCGAAAAAAAAAAACAAAAGAAGGCAATGGGAGTTGGCGCCGAACCTCGAAGCCCAAGACACTCTCCAAACCCTGAGCCCACGATTCCAATGGATCTTTTGTTGCAAGCCTCCAGCTTGCTGCCGTTCGATGCAACTCCTGCGCCAAGCAATGCCATTGAGTAAGCCCCAGAAGCAATGTCACAAAAGTACATCGTTATGCTCTGACTCTAGCTCTAAATCCTTTCGGGCACTGTAGCCTTATAGGGCCCTTAAAATAGCCCTACAAAAACCTTCATTAGGCTTCGTTCTAGAGTCAGCCGTCAGGTGTCACCAAGCAGGAGGTATGCTTTGTAACTGTGATAAGACGACTGCGTTCACACTTCAAAAGCCCAGACGCCAAACCAACGCCGCACCATTTCACCTGAACTGAAACCTACAAAATGCTGAAACGAGTCTCCATGAACACTCGGTCAGGACAGGAAGGGATCTTAAGGGATGTTCTGCCCTGCGAGGGACTATGGAAGAATGGCATATTATGCATCACCCGAAAACATCCCCCAGGCCGCTCCCAGAACCCCAAACCCTAATAAACAGCACCCAACTCCCGGACTCCCCCAATCCTCAAACCCGCGATCCCTAAGCCCTAAGCCTCAAACTTCAGATTTCAAGCCCTGCGAAACAACGCCCGAAGCCCCGAACCCTGAACCCTACTAGCAACCCTAAAAAACCTCTTCTTGTGATATCCGCAAAAACCCAATAAACAAAAACCTACCAAAAACCCACAAAATCCCACAATTGATCCTTAAACGCTCCAAACACCCTACGAAAACTCCTTTAACAAAACCTCTGAAGACTCTATGAGGACCACCCTCCAGCCCTGCAAGAAACCTCTTGGACCCTACCTTAACCCAGGGTTTAGGGTTTAGGGTTTAGGGTTTAGGGTCCCTAGAAATTCCATATTAGGGTTTACAAGAAGAACCGACAAAAAAGTAGGGTTTGGTAGGTTAAGGTATATCACAACCCAACAAACACCTTAACTGCGTTGGAGTTTCGGGTCCCGCAAAAGGTATTTATGAATGGGTACCTTTGTAGGACCATACAGGAGAATTCTACAGTTTCCCGAAGTGCCACCAGCAGTAGTCTTAGCTGCTGAGTTCATAAGCCCCAAAAAGTTTAGACTTTCAGTTTTATAGTGGGTAATACGGTTGATGGACAAAATCCTGCATGACCCAGAATAAGGAATATACCGTAATTCCCATAGTTTAGGGTCCTTAGGGTCATGCAGGATTTTGTCCATCAGCCGTAGTATCCCAAAAAGTGTAAAGTGTATCCACTCAGCTACTACGTCATAGCCTCGAGGCCCACCCAACCTTAGACCCTAAAGGCCCTCAAACAACCCGAAATCCCCGAAATCCCCGAACCCCAAGGCCCTAAGTTTAGGGGTTTAAGGGTTTAGGGTTTAGGGGTTTAGAGTTTAGGGTTTAGGGTTTAGGGGTTTAGGGGTTTCACACCTCAACGAGATCAGCTCCTGGTGCGCTCGAGCCCCTTGGGCTTAGTGCTTGCAGCTTCCGCAGCGTCCGGCGACGAAGGCCCAGGAGAGCCTAAGGGGGCTGAGGGTGGACGTCCCGAGAGGTGTGAGCTTCAGGCTTTAGGCTTTTGAGCTTTGATACAAATACATCTTCTATAAAGCACCTATGCAAATGTAGCATATTCACATATATATATATGTATACATATACCTAAAGATACCAGCACACAAGGACATGTACATGAAATTGCAAGTGTAAACGCAGATGTAAGCGCCACTGTGGGCGTAAGCGTGCATGTACATGCAAAGGCAAAGACTGAAATATGAACGGGAGATTTACATCTAGATGTGAATGTATGCAAGTAAGCTGAAACTGCGATCATCTGCAGCTGCAACTGTAAGAGTTGTGGTGGTCCGAACTAACTTAACGAAACGTAACGCAATGTAGGGTAATCTTGTGTAATGCAATGTAACGCAAGGTATGTATGCATGTATGTACGTACGTAGGTAATTGCGTGTGTACTTCTGCATGTATGTATGTATGCAAAGGTAGGCAGGCTATAGCGGCTTTGGGGATTCGAGTTTTGAGGTTGATAAAACGGGGGTTGTGGAGTTAAGGGTCTCTGGCGTGCTTCGAGTTGGGGCTTTGGGTGCGCAGCCGGGCCTCCATCTTCTGCTGCGCCTGGCGCAGCAGAGCAAGGCTCTTCTCAGCGGCTCTAGGAGGGTAAGATGTGTAGGGTTTAGGGTGTCGAAGTTTAGGGCTTCGTTTGAGCATTTCGGTTTTGGGATTTTGACTGGTAGACGCAAAGATGCTACTGTGGCCCAATCCCCCACCGATGTGGTGTTGAATATGGCGGCCTTACGAAGTAGACTAAGTGACTCTAGGGTTTGAGCTAGGACCACCATAAATACACCGCCCAATCGCGAAACCAACTCCACTTAAAGGGACTTGGTAACTGGGTTTGACAACAATATAACCCTGGCTACAGTACTTATGACCATACGTACTTAGTAAAGGCACGGATTCACCCTCGAGCAAGCATTAAACTCCTTGAGCCTTCAAAGCCACCAAACATCATTAACCCGAAGACAAACTCCAAACCTTCGAAAGCACAAAAACCTTACACCCGAAAGCCACAACACCCCAAAAATATCCTTAAACCACGACACACTCAATCCAGCATCCTATGTTGCAAGCTATTCCCAACATGATGTTGATTGGAGGCCTCAAAAGGTGGGACGAAGGTAGGTAGGATGAAGGATCCCTTATATAAGGACTCTTATTTGGGGATTACCCCACCTACCTTCATCCTACCTTTTGAGGCCCCTGAGTTGAGAAATGCCGGAACATCCCAACAAGTCCGACGCCTTCCCGCGATCCGCGTGGTAGCCGGAGAAAAGGCGGAAAGGGCCCAGATTGGTCTGAAAGGTTCCGGCAGTTGCTGTTTTCCCGGGTTTAGGGTTTAGGGTTTAAGGTTTAGGGTTTAGGGTGTTTCCGCATGGTTTTATTTAGGGTTTCCCTCTGTCGTCGGATGGGCGTGATTTAGGGGCTCGGGGTTTCGGTCGCAGCCAAAGTATGGCGTACGCTTTGGGACATGGAGTCAGGGATGTGCTGAGGAGCGGTTCAGCGGTGCAGGGTCCAGGGCGTAGTGGTTCAGAGTTTAAGGACGGGGGCTTGGGTAGCACGGGGGGGGGCTCTGGCTTGCGCTTGNGGGGGGGGCTGGGTGGGATTGCGCCTGGACTTAAACCCGTAACCTAGAACCCCCTGTTCCTGCAGACCTTTTCAGCCCCGGGGTTCGGCTCTGAGTTTACTTGAAATGGCTTAAGGTTATAAGCCCAGGGCCAGACGAAGAAAATCCCAGACAAGTGTATATAATTAAGATTGTCACCAGCGACAGACACACCCACAGCTGACGTACCTATTCTAAAAAGGTCATTTTGGCCCAACTCCACATCAATCTAGCTCTCCTGTGACTTCGACATGGGCACGGGTAGTTGTAGTCAAAAGCAGCAAGGTCGGGAGTATGGTATCTTCCGACTTTTACCCCGGAACCGAACCCCTACATCCTCGAATCCTAAACATTAAACCCTTTAGCGTAAACTCCCAAGCCCTATAACTATACATCCAAACCCTCAAGCCAACAGCTCCGCCTAAGTCCACAAACCACAGGAAACTTTTCCTCAAGCCCTGCCCTCCCGCTCAGGAGGCGTCCCCTGCTCGGTAGACCACACGGCCGGCCCGGCGATGCCTCCAACGGGTAAGGAACAGGGTTAGGGTTTTAGGGTTTGGGGTTTAGGGTTTAGGGCTGTTTAGGGTTTAGGGAGGGCCTTACTATTTGAGACAGCAACTCATCGCAAAATGAGTGGGTGATTATATACTCGTGGGGTGTCATGATAAAACCTGGAAGAAGCGCATGCTGCTTTACCGGTGTTTGCCATGCAGGTAAGACCAACGATAACACTTAGCAGTAGCAGGAGCAGGAGCAGCAGCAGCAGCAGTGGTAGCAGCAGCAGTTGTTGGTGGGGCTCTTTCAGTTAGATGATACCTTGCCTATTTAGGTGTATGGCACCGCACATATACCCCCCCATACACCAAAACCCCATTTTCCACTCATTTTTCCCAACTACTTTCTCCAACAGCATACCACTTCATCCCACGCACTCCCGAATCACCAAATATTTTCTCAACGAGCATACCATCAATTTTCCACCACTTTTTCCAACTTTTCAAACCTCATTTTCGCATTTTCAACCAGCCAACCACTTGCCCCCAAGCGTCCAAATCTTTAGCATCCCATTTTTCAACGAGCACACCAACAGCCCTCGCCCCCCCCCCCAAAAAAAAACGCACCATTTTTAATGCGAGATGATGTTCAAAAGAAAGATTATACACTTGAGTTACATATTGAAATGAAAACAATGTATGAGAACCTAGATAAATTTGACTTCTATAAATGGCATCAGGAGAAGAAGAATTATTTCAAAGATGTTTTATGTGGTTATTTTAATTATTATCAAAGAGTTCATCATATTTTTATTAAAATACTATTGTATTTACAATATCATGCAAAAAGCCTGGACCTTCTTTTGTAATGTTAATTTGTGTAACGAAATATTTCGGTTACGTTGTATGGGTTTTCGGTCGTTTTGGGATTTCCGGCCGGATGCACCAAAAAGAGGCCGATGCTCATGATGTTCAACTCGTTGGTACTTATTGGCCTTGAAAGTACAGATAGGGGATTGATGCTGTCACGTAAAAGAATGTGCGGTATTATAGGCTCCCAAAACATACACCTGTACACACAACCCGGCACTATTTTCGGGAGACCGCGGACGAGCTCTTTCCTCGAAGTCCTTTCGTGCGCCAGACACTCAGCCAAACAGTTCCCTCCACTGGCGATTGTAATGTAACAGAGCCCGCTGTAGTGTTCTGAGTACTTTGGCACCGGCTGCACACTTTCGACTCATGCGGCTGATCCTGCCGATAAAATCTTCATCCGCCCAGGTTGCCCAGCCTTGAATGTCTCAGCATTCTACCCTAAACCCTAAAACCCTAAANTTGGCACCGGCTGCACACTTTCGACTCATGCGGCTGATCCTGCCGATAAAATCTTCATCCGCCCAGGTTGCCCAGCCTTGAATGTCTCAGCATTCTACCCTAAACCCTAAAACCCTAAATTATTTATCCCGCAGACGAGCAACATTGGACATTCATAATGAACTCGGCACCAGTGTCCATTTGTCTTTGCAGCTCCCAACTCAGTTTGGAACCAAGCTTANTTGGCACCGGCTGCACACTTTCGACTCATGCGGCTGATCCTGCCGATAAAATCTTCATCCGCCCAGGTTGCCCAGCCTTGAATGTCTCAGCATTCTACCCTAAACCCTAAAACCCTAAAACCCTAAATTATTTATCCCGCAGACGAGCAACATTGGACATTCATAATGAACTCGGCACCAGTGTCCATTTGTCTTTGCAGCTCCCAACTCAGTTTGGAACCAAGCTTANAAACCCTAAAACCCTAAATTATTTATCCCGCAGACGAGCAACATTGGACATTCATAATGAACTCGGCACCAGTGTCCATTTGTCTTTGCAGCTCCCAACTCAGTTTGGAACCAAGCTTAGCAAGAAATTGCAATCTTAACCGAACAGACCAGCCGCTTGAAAGATAAGGCCAAAGTAGCAAACGAGTTTCACTAGTTCTGCTTGCATATGAAGTTTGGGACGCATTTTGTACAAGGCCCAGCAACGGTCTGCACACTTCCTGGCAAGTCGTTGGTATCCATCCTTTGCAAAGTGTCAACCCGGCAGTCCAAGAACACTAGCTAGCTTGAAGCAAAACTAGAGTTAACATGGTGACCTATGAGGACCATATATCACCCCCAAGCAGCTAGCTAGCTTCCAAAGACAAATGATCCCACTAGCACCAACAAGGCCGAACGACCAGCATCTTCCATCCGGCTTCTATGCAAAGGGAGGCCTGGTCTCGGGTTTGAAAGATCCCTGTTTTGTACGAAGTCCGAAAGTGTAGTCCAATGGCTTGAAGGGTCCATCTTAGCAGTCGGAAGAGTGCCAAGTCGCCGGGATCCTGGGTTGGGTTGTGCCAGCTTATGTAAACTAGTACTATCATTTAAATTTTTGGTTTAGGATGTAGGGTCTATTGGAGATTGAGGAGTTGGTCGCTAAGTTGCATCGAAAGCACCTTAATTGTGGATTCATCAATTGACAAAACCAGGTCTTCCAGCCAAGCATTCATAAGGGCACAGTCGTGGCCTTTGCCACAGCCACCAGGAAACTCCTTCAGCCTTTGTAGAGATCCCTTATCTAATCAGCTACATAGCCTAAGGGCCCTTGGGTTAGATTGTATGATCTGGACTTTGGGGCTGGGGCATAATCTAGATGCTTGCAGTAAACTCACAACACCTTAACATCATATTGAGCTCCAAAATGCGATGTAACCCGGAGGGTCTGTAGATCGAAATGGGTGATCGAAGTAGATTTCCGACGGCGCTGGCAATACTCTTTGAATAATGCAAAGCCGTGATCCAGGGCTGATTGTAATGAGCGTCCTTGCAGAATGTTGAGTCGTACAAGTAGAATAAGGGAACTGCCGCAAAAATCTTTCCCCCACCCTTTGATGGCATATGTGTGTGCGGGATCCACCCGGATCGTGGTAGCATCGTCCCCAATCGTTTCCAGCCGTCTCAAAGGCGAAGGCTCCCCACTTTTGAATGGGTCGGCACTGACCTCTTCGTGTCCACTAGCCAAAGCATCACGGGAAACATTGAACCATTCCTGTGCTCCATTAATACAGGGGCCTGCTTGTATATAGGTATCATGCACACCCCGAAAACCTAGGTAGTTTCGAAATAGCCCTAACACCCTAGCTACCATAAGTTACAAGCCCATACTAGGATCAATCGTTGATTTGAGGGTTTGGGTTTGCTAAGCTAGATCGATATATAGTTTTCAAGCAGTAACTGCTGGAAAGCTTCCTGGTTGTTGCATAGGTGGCACACCCTTTTGGACGTAAAACCAGTACGTAACTTCGAGGCTTTCCGCAAAAACGGCCAATCACCTTTGACCCCAAGACAGACCAGTCGGAAGTCCATCTGCTCGCCGTTGTGTTCTACCTTACCATGCAGTAGCTATTGCGATATGAACAGTCTAGACTAAAAAGTAGACACTAGCAGCTAGTTATAAGTTCAGCTATCGATTGCAAAGTAACACTCACCCCGTTCTCATAAAGCCGGTGCAGGTCATCTGCCAGCGCAGACAGCAGAGCATCAAGAGTCAGGTCATTCCAATAAAGTTCTGATGGGATCACGGTGAACAGGAGTCTCGTCGTCAGGGAGCTCCTAGTATTGTTAGCTCTTTGCACTAGGGCTCAAAAATGTTTGTGGGGTTCTAGATACATTGAGGATTTTGGGGTTAGGGTTTCAGTTTGCTTGGAATTCGGATAAGCAGCCCACTTGCATTAATGTGCTCGATGCCCTGCCATCCCACCAGCGGTTGTATGGACAAGCACATTATGGGACGCTTGCAGCTGCCTCGTCCTTCATCCCCATGAATAAGAATTGGAATGGATCGTCGTGCAACCTGTGCATAGTCTGGTCGATGGAAGAAGGGACAATCTGGCCTGAGGTCCTTGTATTTTTTCCAAAAGCCAGCAAGCATCTCCTCAAAACAATGTCCTGAATCAACACCATGTCCTCCGAGAAAAGCTTCCCCTCCAATAGAGAGTGAATATTCTAGCCAGGATGATGGCAACACAGATGCAAACTGCATATCGACTTTCCTGACACGGCAGTTCATGATCTTGCGAACTGGTGCCACTATAGCATCCACTTTCACTGGAAGACATCGTCCTTGCTTGTGAATAAGCGCGTGCAGATTCCGAGAGGCATTGGTCCCACAGGCAGCCAGTCGATTCAGAGTTTTGTCAGGTGCTCCTTAAAAATAGGAGGATGCTAGTACCATGATATCATATTAAATTAATATTAATAAAGCTAGCTGCTAGGATCCGGGTTTAGGGTTTGGGATTTCTGGGTAAGCTAATATAGAATCGCTGAAACTTAAATATACGAATCCCTGAGATATATTGAAGCCTGGGGACCAGCTTTCCGTAGCTTTCTCGAAGCAACTTGGGCTAGACGAACAACACGTCGAGCACTCTCTGCCTGAAGTTCTATCTACACTCGAGCTATCTAATTCGATCTAGATCCCACACATACCCCTACTGCAAACAAACAGTAT
>BGNK01002814.1:43718-90864 GCA_003297005.1 Symbiodinium sp. clade A Y106
ATCTGTGTCCCCCTCATCGCTGTCATTTTCAGAACCTGCGAGGACACTATCCAATCCAGGGGGTTGGGTTTATCTTAGCAGGTCCAGGGCGTTACATAGGTCGATGGGATCGAGGCTTGGGTTGTTTCGGTTTTCGGAGCCAGGGCACAAAGGTTGTACAGGTATAAAGGTTGAGGCTGGAGGCTTTGGGTTGTAGATCGGGTCTGGGATAGAGTTGGCTAGGAGATTGCATATTCGGAGTTCAAATACCGAGGGCTAGGGAACATAGGACCGACCAAGCTAGGCCGGCACATGGGCTTAAGGGGCTAGGGTTCTCAAGTACTGGCGATTCGGAGTTTGGGAATTTGGGCTTTGCACTTTGGATGAAGAAGCTTAGCTCGGTGCTTGAGTGCTGAGGGCTAGGGCCATCGAAGTTGGGGGATTTAGGCTTTGCAGCATCGATCTATACGGGATATTGTAGCAAGTTCCACAAGTTTGCATTCCCCCAGTGTAATGTAGCACGGTTTGAGGTTGTAGTATTTGGGCTTTGGGGCTTATAGGATTTGTCGATTGAATGTAATGGCATATATTAATATAAAATCTTTACCGAATTAAGGGGCTAGGGTACGGTTGGAGGGTGGGGGATTTGGGCTTTGGAAGACATCGTAACTAGGCTAGAACAATATAACTGAAACTCCATAAGCCCCACCATTGCAACAAACTGGGTATCGTTACGGTATTGATCGATAACATATTGGCAGGCCTGGCATTTGTCCAGCATCTGCGTTTCCAGCATCTGCTAACCAACCTGCGTGCGAGCATCGGGTCGTTATTATATATTTATATTAATGATAGAAGCACAATGCAATGGGTTCAAACATCGATCATATATGCTTCACATGACTTTTCAGCGGTCACACTTTTGATACCCCAGCAGCGACCTAGGTCCTAGCAGGCACAGCACATATTGTAGGTACTGTGCCAGGATCAGTATTCGAAGAGTGCGACAACAGCTGGCACAGGGCACCATTCGAAGCTATGTGCAAGAGCTAGTGAGTTGCTCAAGCATGCATTGATAATAGATGATGTCCCGTAGCTGCTGCAAGAAACTTCACAAAGCGTACTTCTCAAGCACACTAGTCAGCTTTGGCTTTCTTGACCTTCGAGCCAGTCTTCGACTCGTCCTTACGTTTGCTCTTGCCGGAACCCTTAGGCTTGTCCTTCTGATCCTTCTTGTCCTTTTTGTCCTTCTTGTCCTTGCCCTTTTTCTTGGCAGAGCTGCCAGCGGAGGGCTTCACGGACCTGGCAATCTGCCAATATTGACACACACACACATGCAAGCAGGCCAAGGTCATATGGTTTAGCTGTGTTGCTTCGCACGGATCACGTAGTTGTTGAGGATGAGGTCTTGCTTTGTCGTTTCCGCGAAGAGCTTCAGTAAGGAATCGTTGAATGGCCTGGAAACATATATATCCACAGCACCCATCTAGACTGTCGCATGCCAACACATCACGATCTAAGTCTTTGACTTGTCGATCGTCGAAGTCAAAGACTCTGACTGCTTGGTAGTCAGCTTTTGAAACAGTCCTGTCATGGCGTCCAGGCACCCCTGGATCTGGTCTCGCAGCCTCCGATCCAGCTAGGTCACTGCGTATGATTCATCACATATAAATGCACCGGTGCAGCCGAGTCACAGCTTTGCCCGAGCACCACTGACTTTCTCGATTCGCTCCTAAGCAATACCGCCAGCATCCCTCTATTAATTACTGCTAGCCACACATGGACAATTCAATCCGAGATTCGAGGACATCATTGCAGCTATCAATCTTGCGCCCAAGAACTTCTAAGAAGCCAGGGAGGATGGTGAGGGGGCTCGCTGTCTGCTGCAAGGATGGGAAAGTGAGCCTTGGTGGGTGCGAGGTCCATAATACTAGATCGATGATTAGGTGTGATTGTAACAACATGCACAGCTAGAGGTATCTCCTGCATAATTAGGCCCCGATACTTGAACGAAGCCGAAGATGAAAATGACTCCATCTGCTCTGCTTGCGCCACAGAGGAAGCTGCAGCTGTGGAGCCGGCTCCACTTGCGATTACGGAGGCATTGGCATCAATGTCTGGCACATCTGTGACGAACAGAGTTCCATTGTCATCCTGTTAGTGTATACTGACTACATAGGTCTACAGGTAGGGGTTTTCGTGGTTTTACGATTTAGCATGTCAGGTACTAGATCGACATGTAGTAATATGCTGAAGGCTTCAGGGGCTTAGTTTATAAGTGTTATAGGGTTTCCGGGCTCAGATAAATTGGGTTTAGGGTTTTTCAGTCAAGCTTGTGGTTGAGAGATGGTCGTAATGAACTGATGAATACGAATGGTCTCCTGCATCTCAATGGCCCCCTGCATCGAGGTCTCATGGGATGTAACATCATTGGCTTCGAAAGAGTCCGTAAGGACTAGTCTCGCTTCCTCTTCGCCATGCACACAACTTCGTCGTATGTTTTGGGTGTTCGCCGCCCAGGTCCAGGCAGCCTGCACCATCTTCCTTATTGCACAACATTACTTAAGCTCATGGTGGCATTTAGATGGGGCTTTGTGAACATTAGTGCCCGATCCATTGCTGAGTTCTGGGCGGGGTCCAGTGCTCCACCGTGGTCAAGTAATGCTTTGTCACCCATTTGCCTCCTTTGGACTTAGCATAGGAGGCCGTGTTGATCTTGCGGACTTGCATTTCGAGGGCTTTGAAATTGCCATGAACCTTCAGGAGTTCCTTCAACTTCTGTCCTAGGTTGTGTGCAAATACAACAGAACCTCTTTGCTTAGTGCAGAATGAACATCACTGGCGATCTTACTTGCAATCACAGGTGCTGCCCTCCGAAGTCTTATACAAGGCCAGGGCAGCCTCTGAGCACTTCAGGGCACCTGAGGATCGCGGCTCAAAGTATCTTCTCATCCTGGGATGCTTTGGTTTTCTCAGAGACATAGAGGGTTCTGCTCCGGGTTTATTCCTAGCACCAAACCGGAATAGGTTGGGTTTCGGGAGTGTATCGACCTTTTGAGGGCTCAGAGATTTACTAGATTTTGGGGTGTAGAGTGAATACAAGTTTCTCACCCAGGCTATATATAGGATATATTGGATCTATATAATAGGGCTTATGCTATGGCGATTATATAATATATACATATATNTATTATTATATATATTTCATGGTTCTACACACCCTGCAGTGTCTCTTGTACTTACGGATGAATTAGCTTATGGGGTGGTTTGGATTTACATACCCGCCCTAAGCCTTTGTCTACAGGATGATTAGGATTCATGGCCACTTGGGTCCACATACAGAAATTTATCCTAAGGGTGAATTTTGGGAATTTGGGTTTCCTGCCAGGTCTACACACTTGAGACGATCGAATAAGTTTTGGGACTATTGGTAATTAAGTCAACAAGCCTGTGCAGTTACTACAGGGCATTGGGTTATATGATATTTACATAGCTAGCCTGGAACTCTTAAATTTACCTATATCTAACTGGGGCTTGGTTTATTGGGTCTATACCTTAGAGATTTAGATCATGGATCTACACCTCAAATCAAACTGCAGCCACACGGCCGCCAGTAAGTAGGCGACTTGGATCGCTTGGAATGCAGGGAACCGTTGCACGAGGAAGGAGCAGGGCTGCTGGTCAGGCCACTTGAGGATCTGTGGGAAAGAGGGCTTGACTTTGGCTTGTGAGGGGTCCCGTCGGATCTGCGACTGCTTCCATGTGGCTTGGCAGTGCCCGACTTCTTGGGGCTTTTTCCTGGGCTATCCTCAGCGGCTGACTTCTTGGGGCTTTTTCCTCGGCTATCCTCGGAGGCTGACTTCTCGGCGCTTTTTCCTGGGCTATCCTCGGGGGCTGACTTCTCGGGGCTTTTTTCTGGGCTATCCTCGGGGGCTGACTTCTCGGGGCTTTTTCCTTGGCTATCCTCGTCGGTGGCTGACTTCTTGGGGCTTGCGCTATCCTCGGTGGCTGTCTTCTTGGGCTTTCCCGAACCATCCTTCAGCCGTGGGTAGGGGCACTGTGCGTCCTCCACAGCACTATCGTAACCCAAAGACTCGCAACTGTCCCCTGTCATCATCAGGGTCGCTTTGCAAGGAGGCACAGCCACATTCCCGGGCACAGCCATAAACGAAGTCTGCCTTGCAAGGGCAGGTGCACCTCGGATCTTAAACATAAATCATTGGGGCACTATGACTTGGGGGCTTCAGACTTCGAGGCTTGGTAATTAGTTTCACTCGTGTGGAGGCTTTCGGCTGTGTGCATCTAAGTAATATATATATATATAATACAAGTACTATAGGTGTGTATATATATACATATGTATATAGTTACTTAAGGCTGCCGGCTTCGATAGCACTGGGTCCTAGGATCCAGAGTAACTAATCGATCCGTACAGACTGTCCAAAACTACATTGGTTTAAATTGTTGGGCCCCTTATGGGTTGGTGCTGAAGCAGGCATGTTTAGGGAATCTTTCGGTGCCTCAGATAGCCTCGTTTCCTGTTAGTCTCCCTCTCCCTCTCGCTCCCCTATCACGTCTCTCCCTGCACGTGTGTGTGTGTGTGTGTGGGTGGGTGTGTGTGTGTGTGTATGTGTGAGAGAGAGAGTGTGTATGTGTGATTGTGAATGTATATATGAATATGTATGAATGTGCANAGTAGTAGGTAGTAGGTCGTGGGTCGTGGGTGGTGGGTCTGAGGTCGTAGGTCGGTGGTGGGTGTGTGTGTGTGTGTATATATATATATAATGTAGATGTAGAATATATATATATATATACATATATAATTGTACAGATAGAGACATACCACATGTACATATGCATGTGCATACCGTGTATACTAGACATGTGCATTTCACATGGTATGTGGAGTTTCATGCATATATATATATATATACACATAGCAATAAATGCATATATATATACACAGGCATGTGTATCTATACATGCTATATATATATATATATGCATGTATATCGAGAGAGAGAGAGAGAAAAGAAAACAGTGACACTCACATGCATGTGTCACAAGTACTTAACACAAGCACATGCATGTGTATATATATATACATATATACATGGCAGGCTCTAGTGCACAGTATGTATGTACAAAATATTTAATTCTCCATATACATTTACATAGCACATGAGTACTTTTACAATTAAAACACGTTAAACATGCAAGGTCTAGNATATACATGGCAGGCTCTAGTGCACAGTATGTATGTACAAAATATTTAATTCTCCATATACATTTACATAGCACATGAGTACTTTTACAATTAAAACACGTTAAACATGCAAGGTCTAGATCTATATTAAATTATTATTAGTGAATTCTTGGTTGATATGGGGTCAACACAGGATTTAGGTTAACCTTAGCTCCGGGATTTGATTGTCGATCAGAAAGCACCAGGGCTACAAAGACTGGGGTTCGGGACTTGGAGCCTTTAGCTATAATAAAAGGATTTCAAACTAGTGGTGAGCTGGGCCACCTGGAGGTCCTTCGGACCGGGCTCGACCACGTGCACCACGAGCTGCAAGCTGTGCTTGCAAGGCTTGGATCCTTGCCCGGGAAGCCTTGGATAGGAGGGTGCATTGCTTTTGTGCTTGACTAGAGGCCATGTCTTGAACTCATATTTAGCAAAAGGGCTTCGATCCTCTGCTGCACATCATGAACTCCCTCTGGTTGGGAAGCCATGGAGTTGTGGCCAAGGAGGGGAACAGCTTCTACCAAGGAGTTACAAGACCAAAGGCGGGAGGTCATGGGACCCAAACCTCAAAACAAACAAGCTCTCGAGCCTGACCACAAGATTCATAACATGTCGTAGGTTATGCAACAGGAACTTCAGTGGCTCGCGGGACTTCGTGCTCATGATCCAAACACCAAACACATTGGAGTAGCTCTTTTGCACCCTGGAATGCAGTCTATACGAATTGTCCAGACTGTAGTCTGAGAAATCCAGCCGATCAGGAAGGTTTCCGTCCGAAGGGGATGTGGGGTTTGATACGTTTTTTGGGTTTGCGCCCGGTTGCGGGTATTTGCGCCCGAGTTGCGGGTATTTGCGCCCGAGTTGCGGGTAAAAACGTCCGAGCAATTCTGCGAAAACTCTACATAACACCTGAAGACTGAAATAAGTCCGGGGTGTTTGCCTTCCTGCACAGACGGCCCCAGAGCAGCCCGAATTTCTACGGCAGGGCACTCAGCAGACTGGGTTCCTACTGCCCTGCAGTACTTGCCTCCAGCTCTTGCAAGTCAGATCGTAGTTCAGAAGAACCACAGGCCTGGGTGAGCCCCAAGCCACAAAACCCACTATACACCCACCAATACCACGTACTACCTAGCAGCAGCACAGAGATTGGGATCGTGCGGTTTGCAGCTTTGAGCCTTTGAGCCAACTTAGCATTTAGGGTTAGGGCTTAGGAGTTCGGGGGCCTTAAGGCAGGAGGCCCTTTGGGTGTTGGGCCATTCTGGCGGTTTAAGGGCTTAAGGGCTTGGGGTCGGAAGGTTCATGGGCTTTGGTGTTTGGGTTTAAACTCGCTTGGGCTTTCGGTGGTCTACTGGGGCTTTGGGGTTCTGGACCTTGGGGCCGGCAGCTTCGAGGCTTGGGCATGGCTTATCGGCTACAATGCTAGCTTGTTCTCCAACCCAGCAATTTAATGTAGCAACTATATAGACCCCCAAACCTAAAGCCCCAAGCCCCCGAACCCATTGCCCCCAAGACCCAACAGCCACTGCTGGCTGGGTTTGATAGACCCGAAACGGGCACAGGTGGAGCCAGAGGATCCGGAGGTTGCGAGATTTATCGAGGCCTGTGTTTGTTATTAGGGTTTAGGGTTTAGGGCCTTTAGGGTCTCTGAGAATCGGATCAGCTTGAGGATTGAAGTCGAGGCACGTGCCAGCACATCTGCTTTGGGTTTGGGGTCTGTTAGAGTAATACTGCGGGCTGATGATATGCTTCGGGGTCTGCTGGTGCCGGCTCAGATCTTGCAGGCTGGGACTTCAGGCCCATATATGTTTTGTGAAAGGACCTAAGTTTAACTGGGTTTGGTTTGTTGGGTGCTTCGGCTCCGGGACCCCTGAGGCAAGGAGCTGTCAACTAGTACTATAGAATTCGTAGAAGAAGTATTCTCTCTCCCTATATAGTATATATATACAAGAGCTAGTAAGCTAGCTAGTAGATGTAGTGTATGTGTATATAATATATACTAGATAGGAATTAGGAACAGCAGCAGCTAGTAATAGAACTGGTGGCAGCAGCAGCAGNATATATATACAAGAGCTAGTAAGCTAGCTAGTAGATGTAGTGTATGTGTATATAATATATACTAGATAGGAATTAGGAACAGCAGCAGCTAGTAATAGAACTGGTGGCAGCAGCAGCAGTAATTAATAAATGCCAGATTGTGTCGATCTATATATAGCATTTGGTAGTACAGTAGCAGTAGTAGAAGAAGAAGATCGAAGAAGAATTAGTAGTAGTAGTAGTAGTAGGAGTAGTAGTAGTAGTAAAAGCAGCAATAGTAATAGTAGTATATAGCAGGAGCAGAAGCAGTAACAGTAATGGGGGCAGCAGCAGCAGCAGCCGGAGTAGCTAGTATGTATACATATATATATACACCAGGAAGTGGTAGTTCATGCATGGCATCATGGCAGTGCAGTAACATGGTGGCGGTGGTGGTGGTGGTGCTGCTGCTGCTGCTGCCAGTGGCGGTGGTAGTGGGGGTGGTTTGCAGTTGGTAGTAGGATGAGGTGGCGGTGATAGTAGCAGAAATAGCAGAGGAAGCAAGCCGATTCAAAAGAAGCNTGCTGCTGCTGCTGCTGCCAGTGGCGGTGGTAGTGGGGGTGGTTTGCAGTTGGTAGTAGGATGAGGTGGCGGTGATAGTAGCAGAAATAGCAGAGGAAGCAAGCCGATTCAAAAGAAGCCCAAGTCACCGGATAAATCCTGTGAGCCTAAAGCTTCCTTAAACTAGGAAAAGCAGGCGACCACCAGACCTCGACCCTTCGAAGCCCAACCCAGGCCCCAAACTTTATCCCCAGTCTAGGCCCCAAAGCACAAAGCCCACTGAACTCCCAAGCCTTACGAAACTGCGAACCCAAAACTTCCAGGGCCCCCTAGTTTTTAAAACCATACCCAAAAGCCCCATGCCCTGCGAACCCAGATCCCTAAGCGAACCTCAAAGTCTCAAGCAGTAGTCTCAAGCCACCAAACCCTAAACCCATAAGTTAGCCTTATTATAAGCTCCAAATTCCAAACCCCCAATCCCTCCAGTGCCAAGTAGTTATATATAATTATTATGATTATTAAGTGGTCTTGGCAGCCACATGCAGCCAATGCTACCTGGAGCAGCACCTCGTTCTTGAATGATTGCATCTCATCGATCCAAGAATTCGGGATCCTGGATCATTGCGGTCTTTCGTAGACTTACAAACTAGCTAGCTGCTAGCTATGTCTTGTAAACCCAAACTCGTGGCCCCTTGCATTCAAGCGGCTCGACATTTTTGCAATGGTAGAGGTAGAGGAAAACTTCATGAATCCGGCTATCGATCCACAAGTCCCCTAGAGGAAGACTAGCGAAGATCTCTCTGTCTGTGCAGCCCAAATTGACATCTGCTCGGCCCCTACATTCGGCCCGCTCGCAAAGCGGCAGCTGTCGCCACTTTTCATACACCTCCATCAAGGCCTTCCCGAAGCGGGCCGTGTAGACCCTTAGCATCAAGCCAAGACATTGCATGTCTATAGCACTAGTTAACAGCTAGTTGCTTCTGCACATGCGTTGGTGGCCAGGTGGCCCAGACTTCTTCAAACCATCTTTCTTCCCGGTGAAGCAGGACCGGCCTTTCTTGTCGATGTGCCTACCTTGGCTGCACAATCCCGTTGTTACTGCATATACAGTTAATTGGGCTCATGGACGGCAAGCTTCATATATTTGATTCATGACAAGACACGGACTGTAGTAACTTGCGTCTTCGCACGTCGTTCAGCTTTGCTCAACTTTCCCTTGTCGAGGATCGATATTGTAGACATAGGAGACATAATCATAGTTCGTTTTGGGGTAGGGCCATCGAAATGCATCATCCAATGGGCTTGCTGGTACACCTACAGGGACATGGATCCATGTATAATGGATCTCAATTGAACCTGCATTGTATATTAATTTGATCTAATGACCTTGCAAACACGGTTCACCAACCAATCCCATCGGCGGTGCTTGGGCAGCAGGGATTGAAAAGGTTGCTCAACAATCCAGGTTGTATGGCGACTCAGCATCAATAAGATTAGCAGGACAAGCCTCAGCTAGCTGAATGCAATCATTAGTCTCTGCCAGACTGAGTGCATGCGTGATCATGCACTAGCATGTATTGGCCAGTGGCCGGGATACCAGGCAGTTGTTGCCATCTACCCATGACAAACCACATCGGCCCATGGGATTCATAGTGCTTCTCATACTTGTAGAACGTGCCGGCAGGCCCCAGCTGCTGCAGTCGGGGCCTATGACGTTGAGAGCATCCACGACCTCGTTCATAACAGCATACATGGCAATCCTTGGTTCTTGAAAGTATCGTTTCTCTAGCTATACAACAACGGAGCAATATGGCTTTGTTACAAGTATGAACACATGCCCAAAGCTATCATCGTGACTTGGGTTGGTAAGCCTGTGCCACATTCAGAGACTTCAGATTGACCCCCCGTTTGTTTGTTGGTGGTGGGTGGTTAAGGTTTGCGGTTTATGGTCTATGGTGTTGCAGACTTGTAGGTTTGGGGGAGTTTAGGATTCGGTTTTGGGTGCAGGCTGGGGTTTAGGACTTCTGTGGACTAGGTTTTCTCGGGCGCTTGTAGGTTTGGGGGGAGTTTAGGATTCGGTTTTGGGTGCAGGCTGGGGTTTAGGACTTCTGTGGACTAGGTTTTCTCGGGCGCTTTCAGGTTGCTCTAGGATGCATCCTACAGCTCCCGACTCCAAGCCCAACGGAATTGCAATATATATATATAGTAAATAAATATATATATATAGAGAGAGAGAGAGCGAACCCTTATTTTTTGCAATATATATATATAGGCCTGCTATTGTATCCCCGGAATTTAAGGGTCTTGGATCCCAGGTCATTGATCGAAGGCCCCAAATATCTAGAGCACAGATAGATCCCCCAATTTCATAATTGCGTGCTGTAGGGTTTGTCGGGTTGAGGGCTTAGGGTTCTTAACCATCACGATTCCAGGCAAGCCTCGTGAACCCTTTGTTGCCAATGAAGTCCATGCCATCTCCATAGAGCTTGTCGAAACTCATCGTATTGTAGCCGGCTGTGTGCCTAGGATTACATCGGTACATAAGACACACTGCAATACCATGCTTGCATGAAAGATGTGTAAACCGGAGAATACACATGAGGTTCGAACCATTCCTTTGTGACTGCAGCCTCACCCGAAAAAACCTCGAAGAACTCCACATTCCCACTGAAAGTGAGGGTGGTCATCCATCGTAGCAACAGCACCTGGGCCGAGGGCAAATGATTCATATTTATGCATATGATCATGCATATAGCATTCACACCAAAGGTGTAAGCAGCAGGCTGTTGCGATGAATACCTAGCAAGTAGCATCCCCACGCAAGCTTAGGTATGTAAGACGAAAGTGCACACCAGATACCCCACCTTTGGTGCATCCAGTTGCACCAGATTGACAAGCAAAGATTCACTTGAATCCATGCTGTAGGCTCCCAAAAGGCTCTAGAGCCATTGAACCAAAACACTCGAAATTTCGGCCATGTACTTTCAGCAACAACTCGGCCCCCACGATGGCCCAGATTGGTAGTGTGCATTGAAACAGCTCGCAACATGCATGGAATCTTTCAAAGGTGCACAGCGGGGAGATGTGGCCTCGCTTGGCAGCACGAACCTGCCAGCCTGCAGGACGAGGTGGCATCCTGGCAAAGGGAGCAGTAATTATGATGAATTCAATTACGACAATGGCATGCACACGTGAAGCTCTGCAGAAGCACCGGCCCTTTGGATCGTGATGGCACATCCACTCACACTATGGAACTCCTCGGGTCGGTGTTCTCACCGACTTGCCACAAGTAGCAAGAAACTTGTAAAGCCCCGTTGGCAATAAGATTGCAGGCAACACATGTGGTTGTCACAATACAGTAATTGCCCCACCCCGCCCCAAAAACCTTCATAGCACTGGCTCGTGTGCAGGCAGACGTACAAAACCTACCATCCGGATCGCGAGCTTGATCATCGACATCCAAGCCGCCGTGAGCTTGGTCAATCCGTGGCCTTGTATGCCTTGGCTGTTGGCTAGAAGTCACATGGCACAAGTACATGCACACACATGTTGCCACAAGCATGACTAACATGACTGTGATATATGCACATACAAGACACCGCCTTTGCTTCCTGCTTACACACTTCAAGTTCTTTGCCTTCACTCTTAGCCTTGGCCATCGCCTTGTGGTAGGCCACAGACTTCCTCGATTTCTTCGCCTTCTGCTCTGCAACCGCATCATGCACAGCAGCCTTGCCCTTGTTGGCAGCACCCCGCTTTTTCGTGCAAACCTCAGCCTTTGGTGCAGCTTTCTTTGTTGTTGCATCATCCATCTTCGCCTTGGCACTGCTCTTTGCGCTTGCTTTGGGTTTGGCACCATCTTTTTTTGCTGTTGTCTTTGCTGTTGCCTTTGCTGTTGCCTTTGCTTTTGCCTTAGACTTAGGCATTGCTGATCTTGGGCCTCGCTTGCTCTTGGCTTTGGGCATGGGCTCCTCCTCATCATTCTCATCTCCTTCCTCCTCCATTGCCCCCGGCATCTCTACATCGCTTTCATCAGGCTCGGTGGGTGTAATCGGGGCCTCCTCCTTCTCCTCATCCTTGTCCTCGTCCTCCGCTGTGAGCTTGCGGCCCCGCCCCTTACCCTTTCCCCCACGACCTGTTGAGGTCTTCGCAGCACCACGGCCCCGACCTCGGCCCCTGGGCTTTGGTGCATTGGCCAGCGCTTCAGCAAGAGGGATATCTTCAGTCCCTTCCTCACACACTTTCTTGGCCTTCTTTTTCTTACCCTTTGGCATGGCTGCTGCTTGCTCACTTGGCGACAGGGGCTTGAAGGTCTGCTTGTCGGGACATTCAGGTAGTTGATCTTCCAATGCCTCAGCTACCCATTAGCGAGTATAAGGGTTTAGGGTTTAGGGTTTATCTAAAAAGCTAGATATCGATCGTGCTAGAATTCTAGACAGACCATATGATTGCAGAATTCAGCTAGAGCACATCCTTGGCACCAGCACATTCATCAGCACGTTCATCATCTGTGTAGTGCACAGTCCCAAGGCTAAGACTGACACCATCGTCAGACTTTGCAGCTTCATGATCATCAGCAACTGACATCATCGGCTCGCGCTCTTTCTCTTGACCCTCTGGAGTCTCTAGAGGTACCCCAGGACACAGCAGAACCGATCCTGTTCCAAGGTCCTCCTCCGTGGACTTGTGCATCGGGCTGGCATCAAGGCCAGCCAAGTCGATATCCATCGGCAGAGTCTCCACGTTATCCAAGCCTGGGCTCAGCTATGGCAGTTATAAGTAGAGCTTGCTTTGGAGGATATGAACCATAATTTGAGTGCAAGCAGTATATAATACCATCCTGGACACACATGAAGCCACTAACATAGGCAGCCCTCTGGGACTGCTTGTGCTCAGCCTCATGTGTCATGCGTGGCCTCTTGGCCTCTGCTGCTTTGGGGCCCTCGGAAAGCTCCAGCTCATGCTCTAGAGATCGCTTTGTGATGATGGCTGGTAGTTTTTTAAGTTCTCTGCTGCTGCTGCTACCACCAGACCCAGGGGGCGGCAAAAGCTCGCCGACGTACTCCATCCTAGTCTCTAGTGACTCCATCTTAGCTTGCAAAAGCTCAGCCTCCTCCTGGGCCAAAAGCCTTTGCAGCTCTCCCTCCTCAGCCTGGAGCACCAACTCCTCCAAACTCAACTGCTCTGCAAGCAGCTCAGCCTCCAGGTCCTGGTCAATCAGCTCGTCTTCTTCGGCTTGCAAGGCCTGGGCAAGCCTCAGACTAGCGGCCTGACTGGCAGCATCATCTGCATCTGCAGACTTAGCCTGTTCAGCATCTGAAGCATTGCAGGGGAAGGACCCGAAGGCCTCAAATCCACCAATATCACCACAGTTGAGGCATCTGAAACACTTACCGTCGTCACTGTCTTTCACCACATAGTGCTCTCGATGATGCTTCGCATGGCTTTTCGGGGATACAGGCCAGCCTAGGCAGTTCAGAAAGCTGCAACATATGTAGTCGATCATCTAGTGCATGGCATTATGCAAGCAGCACTGGGATCTATGCAGCCAAAAGACCCTTGGGAGGTGGAGTCACGACCAGAGAAGATTCCGAAGGGGTGGTAGTCGTAGTCCGGCCTGGGATCAGCATGTACATTATGGGGTATAGTGTCTTTCCTGAAATGAACCGATCTAGTGCAGGTAAAGCTCTGGGGATGATCAGCTTCAGGCCCTTGTCCTTCGTACCAGTGACTCCAGGAACCTTGGTTTGGGGTGATATTATTTTTTAGCTTCGGGGTCTTAAGGTCTTAAGAGCTAGCAGACAAGGGAGTTTAAGGCAAGGGGCAGCAGTTGGCGGCATTGTGCATGCTCCTACGACCTCCGGTGCCTTTACCTCACACTTGGGTCTGGGATTCTCTGGTGCCTTTGCGACCTCATGGTGATTCTCCGGTGCCTTTGCAACCTCAGGCTTGGCTGCGTGATTCTCCCCTGCCTTTGCAACCTCACACTTGGGTCTGGGATTCTCCGGTGCCTTTGCGATCTCATGGGCTGCGTGATTCTCCGGTGTCTTTGCAACAGGCTTGGCTGCGTGATTCTCTGGTGCCTTTGCAACCGGCTCGGCTGCATGATTCTCCTCCGGTGCCTTTGCAACAGGCTCGGCTGCGTGATCCTCCGGTGCCTTTGCAACAGGCTCGGCTGCGTGATTCTCCTCTGGTGCCTTTGCAACCGGCTCGGCTGCATGATTCTCCTCCGGTGCCTTTGCAACCTTCGACTCGGCTGCACGATTCAACCATGCCTTTGCCACCTCAAACTTGGCTGCATGATAACCCTTTGCAGGCTTGGGTGTCACTGCAATTTCCGGCACAACTGGGCCAGATTCGGGTGAGGGATTCGCTGGGGCTGACACAGGGGCTGAGTCTCTAGGCCCCACATCATCATCCACATTCAACTCTACATCATCATCAACCTCACTCTCAGATTCCCCCGCCCCCTCTCCCTCGGAGGCAGCAGAACCGTCGTCGCTGGACGAGCTTCTACTGCCGGCGGCACCTGCAGATGTAAATTAACTTTATAGGGTTTCTAGGGGTGTCAGTGTTTAGGCTTTGGGGTGTAGGGTGCCTCAGGATAGGGCTTTAGGGGTTTAGGGTTTCGTATATTTAGCTACGGGCAAGTATATCCCAGGCACTTTGCGGGATTGGCACTCCAGATTGTCGGAAGAGGTCACGTAGATTCGGATCACGGGGAGCATGTGGCCTTTTCGCTGTTCTAGCGAAGAGAGTGACGAGGTTTCGTAGCACCCATCCCTCCGTCCTCAAATCACCACCTCAAGCATTCACCCATGCATATTGCATTTTGCACTACCGGCCACAGACATGCATGTATCCAGACTAGGACCAATACCACTTGGCATCTTTGAAGATGCCGGTCTGTAGCCCAAGTAGAATCTCGTGACATACTCAGTCAGCAAGTTCACCGATGGACGAAGGCCTAAGTTGAGGCATATGCATAGGATGTCTAGATATTCAAGACCAGAACACAGTGACTGCATGAACCATTTCAAGCCAGGGTTCCGAGGTGATTTATCACAGGAGCTAAGACTTCCATGAAGTCAACCAGCGTGGCACGGTTCAACTTGTCATGCTGGAGAATCAACATTCGTCTCGCCTTAGCAACCTGCCCCATAATGGTAGGACTCTTTGACCAAGCCCTCAGAATAGGGCATGGCTCGGAAACAGGGGCAGCTCCATCCTCCATGGCCATCCCACAGGAAGCGAAAGCTTTTAGATATCGTATAGCACACCCAACAAACCGATCTGTGTATACTAGGCCAGCTAGCCTCTGCAGGATTGGTAATCATGCCAGGTCTTTCAAAAGCACTGAGCCAGCTGCTACTAATTAACAGGAAGGCCCACATTTGCAACATGCCGTGAACCTCGAAAGAACTGATCCTTCAAGCGAGCTTGGCATGCCTTTCGTCGAATCGGCATCATCAGCTCATCGATCAGTGTACCTGTCCCCAGCCAAGGTACACTACGACTATGGGGTGCGGATGCACAATACATACACACAGGGGCGCACCCAGGGACCATGTTGGGCCGGAAATATGGAATCGTTTCGGTTCGATGCTTAAATGGGCTAGCCAGATGCAGAAACACGAATCAGGCCGAATAAGGATAAAAACATCCGAACCCAAATTTGTATTACAATTGCCCAAATAGTATGACAAACCCAATTCGGACAGAAATTTACATAGCAAAGGAACCCCCAGGAGAGACAATACTTTGCATTATGAATATCCAGAAGCAACATCAGAGTTCTTAGATGAGATGATCGTTCAAAATTCTAAATAAATAGTCTCCTCAAAAAGCATAGTTATAATGTAATTATAATACATAAGCAGTTATATATTATAACTACATTTTTCCTAAGACTGTATTCTTAGGTTGGGATCATCCTACGGGGGCTGAGATCTTAAGATAGATGTTATCCTAGGGTGGTGTGGTGAGATGTTGAGATAGATGTTATCCTAGGGTGGGGGTGGAGGGTAGCATTTTCTATGAGGTGGACTTTGCCTATTTTTGGGTGGTGAGATCAGGCTGTTGATCAATGGTTGCTGATGGGGGGAAAGCGAGCAGGTGTTGACGGAAACTGTCGTCGAACAGTGCTTTTGGGGCGCAGTTCTTAAAGGGCTGGTGAAGAAGGTGGCAAAATCTGTTGAGTTTCTGAGGGGAAAATGGTGCGATTTTGGGGGGCGAGGGCTGTTGGTGTGCTCGTTGAAAAATGGGACGCTAAAGATTTGGACGCTTGGGGGCCAAGTGGTTGGCTGGTTGAAAATGCGAAAATGAGGTTTAAAAAGTTGGAAAAAGTGGTGGAAAATTGATGGTATGCTCGTTGAGAAAATATTTGGTGATTCGGGAGTGCGGGGGATGAAGTGGTATGCTGTTGGAGAAAGTAGTTGGGAAAAATGAGTGGAAAATGGGGTTTTGGTGTATGGGGGGGGTATATGTGCGGTGCCATACACCTAAATAGGCAAGGTATCATCTAACTCTTTCAGGGTGCTTGCACGGGTGCTGGGTTCTTCAGGGGTTGTACAAAGGTTTAGCAGGGTCCCGCGTTTTTGACCAACCTCTATACCATGAGGCGATGCCCTGGTTTACCAAAACTGTATAACCATCAACAACCCCTCCAAAGCACCTGTCAAGATCAAGATCCTATCCAAAGCCCAGCCCAAACCCCTGATCTTGAAACCCTCAAACCGCCAATCTACGAGCCCTCAACCCCAAACCCACAACCATAAAACCAAAAAGAACCCAAAACTCCTATACGGCCTGAACCCAACAGAACTTACACTCTGAAACTTGCGCAAATCATGAGGTCGAGACTTGGGGGTTCAGGGTTCAGGGCATGGGATGACTTGGAAAGTAGCCCCTTGAAGCTTCGAGTCGAACCCCTATTTTAGGGCTTTGGGTTTAGGGCTTAGGGCTTAGGGTTTAGGGTTTAGGGTTTAAAGCTTAGGGTTTAGGGTTTATAGGGCTTAGGGTTTAGGGTTTAGGGTTCAGGGTAAAGTCGACAAATCCTCCCGGCCTGTGGATGCCGGACGAAGCGCTTGCACAGCCTTCAGAACCATGACGGTGACGATGATTCAGGGCGTATGCTCAGGGCCCCCAAAACCCTGCTCTAATTATTAAACCCTTATAGGCTCTAAGGGTTCATATTGAAAGGCCTTTGGGCCCAAAGACCATACTATATAAGGCTTTTGGGCTGTTTTGAGCCTTAGGGAAAGCCCCTGAAATTCGCTTCTCATCATAAGTTGAAAGCCCCATCCCCAAAGGTCGCAAGCCAAAGCCTTCAGATTGAAAGCCGCCAGCAAGCCCGAAATTCTCATACTGAGGAGCTGCATAGCCCCCCCCCCACCCCCCACCCAAAAAAGAAGCTATCTTTCAGTTATTGCAGGGTTGCATGTACCCAAAACCGCCAGAGCCCGATGTCACACAAGCATTGCTGCCTAGAGAAGGATTACTACCCAGACCCTACGCGCTCTAATTAAGCCTGCAAAAGTTGCAAAATGCCGTGCGCGTGGAAGCTCGGAGGATGTGCCAATCTGCCGAAGAACCTCATCCGCCTCCGCACCTCAAATTTGCCTGCGAGCAACTAAACCCTGCACCCTTAAAACTCCAAATATTTTGCATGAAATATTAGTATATATACAGTACATCTTCTATGTGACCCCAAAACATAAGCCGGAAGTCACCCCAAGCTCTGAAATGGCAATTCGCAAACCGCAACGCAGTTTTAGGGTTCCCTAATATGATTTCTTTATATAAGTCCTTAAAAAGGTAGGTTATTTGGGGTTAAGGTAAGGATTTTGGTTTACCAAAAAAGGAACTACAATGGAGACTCTAGGTAGGGGTACCTTAAGGTTCCTTTAAAGGGCTACTATAAATGGTGCTATAGGAGTTCCTTTAAAGGGCTACTATAAATGGTACTATAAGGGTTCCTTTAAAGGGCTACTATAAATGGTACTATAAGGGTTCCTTTAAAGGGCTACTATAAATGGTACTATAAGGGCTCCTTTAAAGGGCTACTATAAATGGTACTATAAGGGTTCCTTTAAAGGGCTACTATAAATGGTACTATAAGGGTCTCTTTAAAGGTAAGCCCTGAAGCCCGGCACCTTGCCCACAGTGCCGACGCGCGAAACGGGGACAGGCCTGGATCTCGGCTCAGCGATTCAGACTGGCTCCAGTGCTTTACTTAAGCGCCATGGAAGCATAGAGTAATGAACACAATCTCTTACGGTTTTATATTGTTAAACTAAACATAGTTGCCAAGAGCCCTGAAGTTTAGAAGTGTAGGTTCAGGGTTTAGCAGTGCAGGGCTTGGGGGTCCGAGTTAGGGCTTAGGTGCTAGCCTAGGTGTAGATTGTATTCATGACAGTGTAAGGTTTGGTGTTAGGGCAAGCGAACTTTTCCTGCACCCCTGCAGCATCGGATGACTTCGGGCTCACAGGCCAAGGTCCGAAACGGGAAGAAGCTCCCCAGCCCGCCCGAAATGGACTAGGTCTCTTTTTACGGATTTCGGCATAACCAAATCACGGTACTTACAACTTACAACTCACACCGACCTACGAACCTTCGGGGCCCCGACGCGTGGAGGCTTAGCCTCACAGGGCAATTGGACGGTTCTAGGCCTTTGGGCTTCTGGCTTTCGGGCCGGGGGTGAAAGGCGTGCATCTTGGGCATGTGTTTTGGGGTACGGTTCTAGGCTTATAGCTTAGGGTCAAGATAAGGTTCTGGAAATTCAAGCCAGCTGCTGTCACTCAAGCCATGCCACAGGATATCAGACAGAGCTTCGCCCTTCCCCTATGTGAGTGATGGATGGGTGGGCCAGGGGGCGGTGGGGAGGGGGGGAAGAGATCTTGGTGACCAAGGAAAAAGAAAAGATAGGAAAAGGATAATTCACATCATCCGAAATTGGTTCCTAGACGGGCCTCCAATGCTCATTTTCCCCGACCCTCCTCGGTGCGATGCCTTTCGCTTGAAGCGACCTTTCAGCAGGATCCACCGTTCCAGCCTGGGCTGGGTGTGGTTTTTGCAGGGGCCGCAACAATTATGAGATTCTACCTTAAACTACCAAACCCTACTTTTTTTGCAGGTTCTTATTATAAACCCCAATATGACATTTATAGGGACCCTACAAAAAAGTAGGTTTTGGTAGGTTAAGGTACTTTGTTATTGCAATCAGGAACCCTCAGGAATCAGGAATAATGGTGGCAAGCGCTTCGAGGGTCTATGGTACCGCACCTGAAGCCCTTAGATTCTATTAGATCCCATGAGATCATTTTGACCCGAAGCCTTCTCTACCTTGCCGCTGAGCACCCCTAAACGATCCCGAACAGAACACCCTAAGCTTGAAACCTCGCAGATCTGGGCCGCGCCTGGCCTACACCCCAAAAAGCCAGCAGAGCAGAAACTCGAAACCTCTAATTACACGCCTGTAAATCTGTAAACGCCTCACCGCCTACCCTAAACCCATAACTACCGAAAAGAGTTTGAGGAACTTTTCTGCCCCCTCGCAGGGATCCCCGCGAGTGCCGCTGCTCTTCCGTGAAGGTACAGAGCACGGAGCGTCTGTCTGCGGGCGGTAGATGCCGCAGCTCTTTGAAAAGGCTCTCCTGTCTGAGCTGTGGGGATGTCCCGATGCTTGCTCCCACAGGGATCACGTGAAACTTAGGGTTCAGGGTTAACGCCCAACCATTATAAAACCATAATCCCCAAACCCTAAACTCTCAACTAAACCGCCGGAGGCTCCTGACGCCGGGTCAGGCAGAGCACCTTCCTGGCCGTTCGGACCTTCCACGACACTGTCAGGGTTTTGGAGGCTAAGGGTTTCGGGTGTTGAGTTTAGGGTTTGCAGGGCTGGGGCTTCGCATGTAGGGTTTTGGGGTCGACAGGATGTGGCCTTAAGCAACGCTTATGACTCCAAGACCTGAACGTAACCGGAGGATCATTCCTACGCAAGGCCCCATTTGTAGCCCCTAATGTAGGAACCTGATTAAGAAACCATGGGCCTTTATAACCCCAAAATCGTAGGATTCATATAACGAACCCTAATAAAGGCCAAAGGTTTCTTAATCAGGTCCCTACATTACCCCGCAGCCTTGGTTCTCCAGCAGCAGCTTTTTCGGGATTCAGGTGTTCGGGACTTGAAGGTATGCGCTTTCGGGGCTTCGGGTTTGGGGTTGCAGAGAGGTGCGCAGAATTCGGGCCTAAGCCATCCTAAGAGCCTAACTTTTGTCTCACGCGCTGGCTGTACCCTGAACTTTAAATCCCACACCTTAATTGAGTTCTAAGACCTATCACCTAGAATCAGAAACCGAAACTCGAATCTCGCAAGGTCGACCCTCTGCCCTTCACCGTAAGCCCTAAACCTAAAGCCCCAAACCCCACGCCCTGACCCACGCAACCTACTGCCAGGCGCCCGCACTCGGCCCGATTCATGCTTAGATGTCTTCTCCTGGCAGCAACTCTTTCTTAGGCGTTTAGGGTGTAGGGTGTTTTGGGCTCAGGGCTTCCAGCTTCGGGTGTTTGGGGTAAATATGGCTTCCAGGGTTGTTTAGGGCCCAGGCGTGTGAGGTTTGGGGCGTTTCGGGTGTCCCAAAGCCCTCTGAAGAAGCCGACCTTCACCAGGGGGCACATCGCAGCTCCCCGGCTGTTGACCTCTCCTCGGCTCGGAAAGATGCTTTCTAGGCTTAGCTTCGCGCCTCAGAGGCTCGGGCTAGTAGGATCGAGACTTTGAGGCTCAAACTTTATGGGCTAAGGTTTTGAGGTTTCGGGTCAGAGACTTAATGATGTGAGCCCTCATGATGACTGAAGGAATGACCCTCGCCGGCACTCCGGGCAGTGGAGGCCGGGTGTTTCAGGGATGGAGGGCCGAGAGTTGGGGGCTGCACAGTCTCTGTCTTGGGTTGCAGGCTTGGGATAGTCAGGGTACGGGGTGCATCAGTGTTGCTGAGCTTCTTGTTTAGCGTTTGGGATTGAGCAACTGCTCAACACGCACTTGCTGCATCAAAGAAGCGGTGGCGGATTACCGGCAACCACAACCACCACCAACACCACCTGAGCTACCTGTCAGATGACGGTAGCGCTTCAGCAACAGGCAGGCCCGTCTTCAAAGCCCATCAACGCGACAGGCCGAACTCAATCCCAATCTCTCAATCCGAAAATCCCAAACCCAGAATGAGAAATACTTGACTCCTAAACCCCGAAACCCAAGCCGTAAACGCCCCAAGCGCCGGAACCGAACACCCCAAGCTCAGCATCTCAGCATCCGAGTCAAAAAGACTACGCAACTTATAACTTGCATACTTCCCGGATCCTCCAGGCATGGCCGCTTCAGAGCACCCTTGTCCTTTTAGAAATAATAGACAGGGCCCTATACCTATATCCCTTAGTAGGAATTATTTAAAGAAGGTCTACTAACCGGTCTGTAAATTCCTTTGGGGGAACCATCAAAAAGGACAAGGCTGCTTCAGAGCTTGGGAGGGTTTCAGGCCTTTCTGGGTTTCCGGGCCTTCTGGGCTCATAGCAAGGCTGCATGAATCGACGGAAGACTCTCGCGAAAGGTGCAAAAACAGACATTCGACGCGCTAGCCCCTGAAACAGAGACCCACTCCCCCGAAAACCCCAACCTACACCAACTTCAAACCCTAATCCTAAAGGCCCGAACCCGTAAAACCAAACCCAAAACCTACACCCCCAACCTACGCCCAAATTCCTCACCCTCAGGTCGACAACTCTCCGGCCGTTACCTCGACCGTAAACCTGGCTGCAACTCCGGTGTGGTAGTTCTGGGCTTCGAGGCTACGGTCAGGGAATGCAGGGTCCAGGTTTTAAGGCTTCTGTTTCTTAAGTGTGGCGTTTAAGGCTTGGGGGTTAGGGTCCAAGGCAAGGCTGAGAAGGGCCTTCAGGATTTGCGGCCTACATGCTTCGTTGCTCCGGACTTTGGGCCTCAGCGCATCGAAGTCTACAGTATGCCTGCGGGCTGTCGTTGTCTTTATCTCGGACTTTGGGTCGCAGACAGGTCAGCTAGGTGCCCGAACAACCACGGATGCAACACGAATACCTTGCGACGGTGACGATTGTGGAAGGCTGTCTCAATACCAATACTCCATCTTCCACTCTTCAGAATAACGGCACGACCTGAATTGTAAGTCTACAGGGTTGGGCAGTGGAGGACTTAGCACCCCTGGCTTCGGCCCTGTAAACCTTCACTCTGAAACCGCCGACAAAAAAAGTTCCCCTGCGATGGCTGGCTTTGCAGGCTTGGGGGCAGATGTCCGAATCAAAGGCCGTGCCACGCTCTCTGAGGTGTGAAAAATAATTAGGGTTCAGGGCATAGGATGCAGACACTTGGAAGTAGGTGTAGGGTGGTTTTTGGCTTACGGATGCTTACGGTCTCAGTTCGACTACAAGCCTAGCTGGAAGTTGAGAGCTGAATGAGATCCGCCGCTAGTGTAAGGAAACTGTCTCAAGAGCATAATACCAAGACCCTAAGCTTGCATGGCCTCGAGCCCCAGCCAACCTTAGACCCTAAAGGCCCTCAAGGCCCTAAAACAACCCGGAGCCCGAACTCCCCGAACCCCCCAAACCCCCAAGGCCCTAAGGTCCTAAGGCCCTCAGACCTGCGGCAAAAAAACCCTAAGGCTCCGAAAGCAGACCACCCGGCCTCGCAGTGGTGGCGCACATCGGAGACGATAGGAAGGTGACAGAAGAGGATAAGGATGGACCTCACATCAAGCGCTCGGGGTTTATTCTTTGGGATTCCGGTTTACAGTACGGCTAGGGGGGTTAGGGTTGAGGTGGGTCAAGTCCGCGAAGATTTGGGGCCTTGGGGGTTGCCGCATGGAGGAATTAGGATTCAGGGTCTCTGGCGGTTTAGGGTTTAGGTGTAAGGGTTTTGGGTTTAGGGTTTTGGGTTTAGGTGTAAGGGTTTAGGGCCGTTTAGGGTTTAGGGTTTTGGCTAAGGTTTAGAGCTTCAGCCAGGCGTTTTGGTTTAGGGTTTGAAAGGAGTTAAGCATGTCGACGCTGCCCCACAGCCGTGCATCGGGAGCATCCAGCTGATGCTCATAGACTCTGAAATCGAAACTCCACTAAACACCAAATGCCTGAACCCCCAAACCCTCATACCCTGAACCCGAAACCCAAGACTCCAAGAGTAGAATCAATGAGTGTAGCTGATCTGAGACGTCCGCTTCACGGTGCTGTTCATGATGATTGCCTGGAGCGTGAAGGCCAAAGCATGTGCAAATGGGTCCAAAACCCTAAACCCCTAAACCCCTACAAACCCTAAACCCAACTGAAGTTTCGGGCCTACAACCGGTCTAGGCTTCCGGCGCAGACCCTAGACAATAAAACCCAAACCCCAAACTGCTCGGTTTAAAGTCTAAAGATGTAAGACCTATTTTGGGGGCCGTGAACACTCTGCAAACTCTGGATTCTCGAAGTACTGTTTCAGGCTCTAGGGCGGGCTGTAGGGTACCCAAACGGCCAAAGGTTTTGGGGGCTGAGGCATGAGGGCGTTTACTATAAGTGGGCCTCATTGTATTAGCTATGATAAGGGGTTGCGGCTTTTCAGAGGTGTTGTGTCCCAGCTGCACCAACTGAATGCCAACTTATCCGCCAACTTTTCTGTCCCACCACCTTCCCCTAAACCCTAAACCCTAAACCCCTTCAACCGCAAGCTCGACAGCCCAACACCACAAAGGCCCCTGGCCTCGCCCTGAAGCCCGCGGCCAAGCGCGGAAACCCACAAGTCCTAACCCCAACGCCGCAAACTCGAAAACCCAAAAGAGCTTTTGGGAGTTTCCTAAATAGGGGACCTTAATATAGTACCCTAAGTAGTCGGATCCTTATTATAAGGACCCCCAAATAAATTTTGGTTGTCAAAATTATGGTCCCTTTTTGGGTCCCTAATATAGTACGGCACCTAAGATTTAGGGTACCCAAAAAGGGACCATAATTTTGACAGCCACCCATATCGGAAGGACAACACTCGGAGCCAGAAAGCCCCAAAGCCTGAAAACACGAACACACAGCCCGCCCCTGCGGCCAGGGTGCTGTGGGAAGGGCGCGAGGCGCACCAGCAAGGGAGCAAGGGACAGGCGAGGCTTGTGCCAAAACAAGCACGGGAAAACAGGTAAGGCACTGCGTTGATGGAGCGCACTAGGAGTTTAAGCTCTCTTTGGCTGCGGAGTCTCTGAGAAATCGTCACAACACCTTCAAGCGCGTTCACATTGATGTTGGCTGTAACCCTAGCCAGTCGTTGGAGCTCAGTTTGGGAAGGAACAGGACTTGAGAGCTGCGATATGAGTGAGGCTATGCCCTAGTTTTACCGATGCATCAACTTGTTCTTCTTAGATCCTTAGATCCTTCCAAAGTCAGGACCCCTATATTTCGCAGCGGACACCGTCATTCGGGCCCCACGATCGACCAGCACTGTCTGTCAGAAGCAAGCAAGCTTCACGAGACAAGAAAATCGTACAACTAATTGCAAGGATCGCCGCAACACTTCACCCGTACTTCGCCAAACCACGGTAGGTAGAAGTTCTGTAGCAAGACTAAAACTACCTGTGCACCCCTGTCAACTTCTAACATTCTAACAGCAACCTGGAACAAAACAGTGAAAACACACTATCTTGAACTCCTCTGCAAACACCTTACCAAACCCCCAGATTCTCCCAGGCCCCAGATCTGAACCGCGACATCTGCCTTGTCCAGGCGCACGTACCTCGCCTGATTCAATCATTGGGCTCAGCGGGGGTCTGGCGGTGGTAATACAGAAGCCTGAGTAATGAGCCCTATGGGATGATGGCCCGAGCTCCCGATGGCCTAAACGATACTTTTCACATCTGAGTAGCAGAAATCAAGGGCGGCTTGGCCAAGCCAAGAATAAAGGTACGGAGTACTCCGGCTGAACAGTCGACAGAGTATCCCCCACTGCTGACTACACGGCCAAAGCAATATTACAAGGACCCCCGAAGAAAGGGGAACGTGCTGTGACGAACCAGTGCCTGCTCCTCGATGGTGGCCACAATGCTCTTCGCCGTTCCGTGCTCGTTGAGCGTAGGCCTCAAGTAATGTAGGAGCCTCAAGAATTAGAATAGGGTTTTGGGGGCTTCTTATTATAATTATAGTACAATATTGTAATTGTAGTATAATATCGTAATTATAGTATAATATATCTGGGCTGAAGGTTGAGGTTCTACGGTGTAGGGGGGAGGATCCAGGGCTTTAGGATTTGGGGTTTCATAGTTTTGGGGTTTTATCTCGCACTTGCTCTCATCTGCAGTGGGGTTTCATAGAGTGATAGGAGAGCCCTTCGAGTTTCTACAAGGTTTCTAGAAGGGCCTGCCAGTCATGAAGGCGTCATAAGTTCGAGGCCCTTGCTTTACGCCGCATCATGTAGACATACTGTAGGGGCCTTAATAGTTAGTACCATAACTATAATAAGGAACCCCAAACATATACTTCGAGGCCCCTAGGTTATACACAAGCTACACACAGAAACCCCAAAACCTTGCACTCCAAACCTGCAGCTCTGGCTGGAGACTCCGAAACCCCACAGCGTCTTCGAGGGTGCTAGTGACTGGTAGTGATTCAAAATGTAGGAAAGTGATTAAGAAACCTTGGGCCTTTACTAGGGTTCCTTATATGAATCCTACTATTTTGGGGTTATAGGCCCAGGGTTACGCAGTCTAGACTCTAGACTGCAGAGCTTAAGGCTTCAGGTTTCGAGTTCGGGCCTTGGGGCTTGTGGTTTTAGCTGACTTAGAGCTTCGGGTGCGGCGTTTGGCGCGGACCGTCGTTGAAGAAAGACTGTTCATTCTTTGGGCTGATGGGGCGCATGCAGGGGCTAATCGGAAGCACCGAATCCTTATTATTATAAGCAGAAAGTTCTCCGTTTCAGGGTCATGGAGCACCTACCAGCATTAACGGGACAGACGCATGCCAGACGCAAGACTTACTGGTGCGTGCAAGGCTCTTTTGATCGAACGTATACGATGGCTAATGGGACGTGCCAGATGTCTCAAAAAACACTTCAGTCCCTGGCTTGATGGTGTGGGAGTAACTGGGTGCGTCGGATCAAAAGGATTCAACTATTGGAATCATGGGATGGTTTGCAGCCCACTTCTAGATGTAGATCTATAGCCCGACAGTGGAGGCGCAACTTGGTTTGACAGTACCACTATGCGCAAGTACAAACGCACAAGTCCCTCAGCGACTCGACCCTAAACCCTCCCCTCTTTATGGCAAAACTGCAGCCATCGGGACCCCGACTTTGCTTTGAGCAAGCACCTCAGCGCGGAGGCGTTCACGGCTCTTGTGCGGCAACTAGGGGCGGTCTTGGGGCTTCTGGGTTCCCAAAGTGTAACAAGCCTTGCTTGAAGGGCTCCTTAAGGATGCTGAAGACTGAGGAGTTTAATATAGGGGCCTTAATAATTAGAATAGGGCATTGGGGCCCATTATACTATAACTGTATTAAGGAACCCCAAAATAGTATAGGTAATTATTAAGGCCCCTATATTAGGGTTGTCGGGCTTGCATTTTGCATGCGAACAGGAAGCAAGGCGCCAAGCAAGGGTGGAGGGTGCAGCACCCGAAAGGCCCAGACTTCACGCGAAACACCGGTGCTGGTGGGCCAACATGTCTCATACTACAGGGCCTTCATTGTTTCAGCAGGGTTTTGGGGTATACTATACTGTAGCATAGTCTTTTAGGAACTACCAAAACTAGGGCTTGAGCACTGAAGGATGCTGGATAAGCAGTAGGCCCGGGAAACCCTGGCATGGGTTAAGGGGGTTCGGGAGGCTTCAGGGTTCCAGGGCAAGGGCTGGGGTTTCGGAGATCTGCAGTCTGGCTGAGATCTGGGGAACCCCCAAAATAGTATAGTAGGTAATTATTAAGGCCCCTACATTAGGGATTTGCAGTAAGTTTCGTGTCTATCTGCCGGCGAGCGGCTGAATGCTTACGAAGCCCTCTGCATCCATCCTGGTCTGCATGTCCTGCCACGCATGCTCAACTCTCAAGCTTCCAGCCATGAAGTCTTTGCAGCACTTTGCTGATTTTGGCTCAAAGATGTAGTATCCGGCGGCTGTGAGCTCTCACGACCCCTCAAGTATTGTCCAGTAAGTGACATGTCTGTCACGTCTGCTCTCCATCAGCGCGCGGTAAGCCAAATTAACAGTCTCCTTGTCTTGGCTGGTTGTGCGGTATCTCTGCCAGTGTCTTTTGTAGTAAAGCAACCCTCTCACCACTTGGCAAAATTTATCGTGGAACCTTCTGTCAATGCCTCGCAGCAGTTGGCATCTTGAGGATAGGAAATGGCAAGCCTTGAGAATGTCTGCCCGTCCTCCATCTTCCAGCTTTTGCAAAAGATCTTCGAGCGTGTAAATCTTTACGTTAGGCATATGCCGGAAGTGACAACTTGTAGTCCGTAGTTCAGAGAGGTCAGGCATGCCAAGGAATTGCGCTAGCGGAAGTTGTGGGAGCAAGAAGACGACGTGATCCTTTGCGTTGTCACCAACCTGGCGCAGCTCATCTTGCTTGGAATGTTCCTCGGCCAAAGTGCTGGGGCTATGTTGATCCACCACTACGTTGTGCTGAGGAGTATTTCCAGCCTGGCAAGTCAAGAAAGAGCAGGTCATGGAAGGCTCGCAAAAAGCTGGCACTTCATCTTCGTCCCGCATCTCTCCGTCCAGCCTGCAATGCGAGATTGGGAGCACCCCAGTCACTCCGTCGCATGAGTCGCATGTGTCAATCGCGTTCTCGACAATGGTCCACGAAACCTTCCACCCTGCTTCAGTGGATTTCCATGGGCTGGGCGATGAACAGCAATCGGCCTCTGAATCAAGGGATGACGGGATCCCCCTAATTGCGGGAACACTGCAGCCAGCCCCAAGTTCATGAGCACAAGCAACAAGCGCAGTCGGAGTCGCATGCAGTTTCGGGCTGCAACAGGAATTGTCTTCCTGAGCCTTCGCCCACGTTGGCGCTGCGAAGAGGCATGCGCATCTGAAACAGCCACCGAAGCACTCCATCGCACCAAGGGATCTATGCCAGGGTGAAGCTTAGCGACTAGTACACCAGTAAGCCCGTCTTACTGGTTCTTATTTTCTGAGCAATGCAGAGCATTAGTACTCAGAATAGGGTTTTCGAGTATCGGTATTCCAAGAGGAACCCTTAGGGCCGGCAAGTATTTAGGCCCCTACATTACACTAGCCTGAGACTGAAACTTTCGGTTGTGACCGCTGGCTGACCTCTGAACCCTGATCCGCCTGATCCGTGGCGAGAGCATCTACTTTGGGGGGGCCTTTTGTAGTTGCTATAAAGTTTGGGGGCCTCTTAATAAGGAACCCCCCAAACTAGGTAATTTATTGAGGCCCCTATAGTAGTCCTTTTACGGGGGGCCGTTTCTCTAAGACTCCGAATAGCCAAAGATAATCAGGAGCCCTGGTCTCTTGAGGCTTCTGTAGTACTGCTCAACCCTGACAGTACTTGTATCTCCTGGACCCCAGACCCGGAAGCCGAAACCCTAAGGCAGGGCTCTTTTGCAGGGTTTAGGGTCCGGACGGCAAAAACCGTGCGTTACCTCAAGTATCCGACACCATGATCCTTGGTATGGTGATGCAGGATATCAGCAGCAAGGATGCCCTGTACTTTGATTTTGTGGATCCTTGGATCCCGCTAGCGGTTTGGTGCATCTGCAAGAACTGATATCCGAAGCCAGGAGAAGTCTGCTAGTGTCTAGGCCAATATCTTTCCTCCGAATATTTATCTAGGTTCCTGAGTGGCCTTTCTGTAATAAGGGTACCCTTGTTCCTGCGAGTCGGTTTTAATAAGGGACCCTAAAATAAAATATATAAAAAAAAGGCACGAGGGTACTACTCAGAAACCTAGTTATACTAGAACCTTAGCATACCTCAAAAGCCCTATGCTCCTTAAGGTCCCTATGTCCCTATATCAGAACAACCCCCCAGAGACTGAAATATCCCTTGACTGAGGAACATACCTTAAATCATATTAGGGATCCTACTATAATTTAAGGTATATCCTGTAATTAAGGGATATTAGAACAACCCTCTCCTCTGCCGGGGTCCTCGTCTCGGAGCATGTTCGCAATCATCTTCGCGAGGTCTTTGCCGCGGACCTGACCTGAGAGTAGTGGGCTCCGGGTTTGGGGCTTTGGATTTGGGGGCTAAGGTTTAGGGGTTCAGGGTTCAGGGGTTAGGGTTTAGGCTTTGGGTAACGGGTTTTGGGCTTAGGACTGTGGATTTGGGGATTGTAGGGTTGAGAGCTTAATAAATTTAGGGTTTCGGTTTAGGATTTGGGCCTCAGAGTTCGGTTGGGGCAAGAATAAGGATCGCCGAAAAAAGGAGGGCTACGATCTTGCAGGAAGTATTCCTCTTGCATCAGCAGGGATTGGCGGCTTTGGGTAGACTCAGCTATATGCTCTACGACTTTGTAGGCCCTTTAGGTTTCTAGAGGGTTTCGGGTTTAGGGTAGGTTTCAGAGTGTTGTTACAAAGGCTAATAAGGCAGTTGCAGGATCTTTGCAAGGATTGGTTTCGACAGTAAGTTAAAACATTAGGGCTTCAAGGAAGACTTCATCATGATGAGTAGCGAACCCAAACCCTACCTAACCCCTCTAGTTCAACTACTTGGCAGTACGAGCTACAAGTGAACCCTACGCTGTCCTACACCATGAATCCTCAGCCTGCTTAGCCCTGACAAGGTCATTATGAGCTTGTTTCTGAGCTGCGGACGCGAACCCTAAACCCCAAAACCATCTCATCTGTCTTAAACCTCAAGGAGAGGCAATGGAGTGCCTGGATCTCGTTCCACGGTGCTTGCAACCTTCGGACCAGCAACAGCGAGGAGGGCTGGTCTTGAGAGCTCAGGTTTAGTGGGTTTCGGGCCTGACATGGGTTGGAGCTTCGGGGAAAGGATACAGGGGCGTAGAGTAGAGAAGTTCGGGCTCGGAGGTGGAAGGTTTTGAAATGACGGGTTTACGGTTTACAGAGTCTTGCAATTTAAGGTTTCCTGGATCGGAGTTAGTTTAAGTGTACAGCCTGGCAGCCGAGACACCAGTCAGCATTCAGTCACTGGTTGGGTACTCTGATAAGTATCCACCTATGGTTCCCTTACAAATATACAACACTGTACGACAAACCCGATTGTAATGGTTAAAGCCCCTAAATTACGGGTCTACCTCTTGGCGTCATTTGTGCAATTGTGTGGTACTCTCCTGAAGACCGAACAGGAACTCAAGCTTGCAAACAACCCATCAACAGGTTAAACAAAGTGGCCTTAGTAATTTCGATAGGGTTCTTGGGGCATCGTATAATACGATTCCAAAGACGGAACCTAAGGAATCTTATTCGTATATAAGTCGTAAATAGTCAGGCCCCTACATGACTCTTGCTTTCTGACATTCGGCAGCTGCACCAGCGATCGGTTGGACATGACCTACAGCCGCGCTAGGGATTTGGAGTTCAGCATCGGAGATTCAGAAGTCCATCAACCTGAGCCTTAAAGCCCCCAAAACAGCTCCGCAGGCGCGGCCGAACTCCTGAATACGCCTGCGCGCCAAACTCACCAAACTTGAATCCGCAGCTCCAGACTCACGAAACCGGCAAACCGAACCCTCAATCCCAAGACCTTTACCCTATACAGAAACCTTGTAGACTGTGCAGATCCCTTCAAGAATCCCTTGCAGGAAACTCGAACCTGGAGTGCACATGCCGGTACCACCCCGGCCCTGCACGCCCTGTCCCCCCAAACCTTAAACCCTGCAATATCGGGACCTCAATGATTCGAACAGGTTTTCGGTTTTTTTGCAGTCAGAACAAGGAACCCTAAGGAATAGTATGGGTAATTATTTAGGCTTCTTCAATTGGGCACCCTGTCTGGATGACTTGTGAGCTGTGACCTTCGCTTGGATGGTGGTCTCCGAGGCAATCTGATTGCCACCTCACGGAACTCGGGGTGCTTTGTATAGGGTTCACTTTGTTGGTTTAGGGCCAGGGGCATAAGTTAGCCTTGTTTAGGGCGCCTTCTGATCCTAACAAGGATGCTACTATGAACCACTGGACTCTGATTCAAGGCTTTTCGGATGGCACAAGGGTTTCGCACCTCGGGCCTTCTGGGCAACTACTAAGTCCTACAGCCTTACGCCCCAAACCCTGAGCCCTAAACCTCAAGTCCCAAATCCTGATACAAGTCCTGAAACCTCAGCCCGAAAGCCTAAACCCTAAACTCTAAAGCCTACACCACAAGGCTAGCAGCCTAACGAGTCTGTCCACATGCACTGCCGAGTTCCTCGCCGGACATGTACCTGCGGGGGCGGTTCTGAAAATTGGGTGTTTAGGGCGTTTTACAATGTTCTAAGGGACCCTTCCTTGTTCAGGGACCGCACTCCCACATGATCACCTCAGCTAGCTGCTGCTGATTCTTCTTGGGTCCTTTGTTTGAACCTTAAGACTGGACCAACGGTCCGCAAAAGATCAGGCCACCTTATTATAGGGGCCTTCAAAGTTAGACTAAGGCTTTTGGAGGTATAAACAGATATAATATAGGGGCCTTATACATCAGAATAAGGCTTTTGGGGGCGTATGCTAGCATAATTGGGAGCCCAAAGAAATAAAATCGGCAATTCCCGTTTCAGCCTTCAGCCCATGTGAAAGTTTCCAAAAATAGGGGACCCCCAAAATAAGGTACCCCCTAATTTTCCGAAAACTCCCATGTGAATCTATTCGACTCGAGTTCGGGGCAAAGGGCCTCGAAGTAAGCCTCGGTACACCCAGAAGCCCTGGCCTACCTGTTTTGGGCGGTCCACAATTCTCACCAATCATAGGTAATATAAGGGCCTGAATGATTAGAACTATAAGTATGGATTGGTAACTGTTGTTGGCCGCTAGAGATTACATGCGCCATTTCAGGGAGTCTCGGCATCTCTCACACCCTGCACGGCACCCTGCGCTGCCCTGGCTTTTTCCGAGGCCGGAAACCCGCACTGGGAGACGAGGCCCCAGGCCACTCGGACTGCAAATCCCTTCGCGCCCTTGGACTTCTCCGGAGCTTAAAGGTGCAGGGTTTAGGATATGAGGGTTGGCGGTTGGCGTACAGACCCCGAAGCTCATAGCCCCGAAGGCCATGATGGACCCCAAAGGTCATGGACCCCCAAGCCCATGATGGACCCAGTGATGGACCCCAAAGCCCATGATGGACCCCGAAGCCCAAAGACCCCGAAGCCCATGATAGACTCTGAAGGTCATGAAGGACGACGAAGCCCATAGACCACGAAGCCCATGATGGACCCCGAAGCCCACAGACCCCGAAGCCCACAGACCCCGAAGCCCATAGACCCCGAAGGTCATGATGGAGCCCAGTGATGGACCCCGAAGCCCATGACGGACCCCGAAGGTCATGATGGACCCCAGTGATGGACCCCGAAGCCCATGATGGACCCCGAAGCCCATGATAGACCCCGAAGGTCATGATGGACGACGAAGCTCATAGACCCCGAAGCCCATGATGGACCCCGAAGCCCACAGACCCAGAAGCCCACAGACCCCGAAGCCCATTGACCCCAAACCAAAGACCCCGAAGCCCGTGGACCCCGAAGCCCATAGTTCAGACCCTAGAGGATTACCGCTACTGATACCCTAAACCCTAAACCCTAAACCACTAAGAACTAAATTCTAAAGTTTTCACAGGATTCCCATTACTGTTTCTTTCAGTTCCCGCTACTGATATAGGGGTGGTTGTCAAAATTATGGTCCCCTTGTGGCTCCCTAGTATAATACGGCACCTTCTTTTAGGGTACCCAAAAAGGGACCTTAATTTTGACGACTACCCATATGGGAGTTTCCGAAAATAGGGGACCCTAATATAGTACCCTAAATAGTAGGATCCTTATTATAAGGCCGCCAAAATAAGGTACCCCTCATTTTCGGAAACTCTCATATACGCCCCTCAAGTCGGGACTCCGGAGCTGGAGGCCAAACACTCCCCGTGAAGTCTTGGAAGGACCGCTCAGAGGTCGCTGTCCTTGCCGATGATCATCATCATGTCCCTGTCATTTAGGGGTTTGGGGTTGAAGGTTTAGGGTTTAGGGTTTAGGGTTTAGGGGGTTTAGGGTTTAGGGTTTAGGGTTTAGGGTTTGGGGGTTGGGGGTTAGGACTTAGGCTTTGGGGACTTGGGGCCTTGACGGCTTAGGGTCTGGGGCCGAGGGTTTTTTCGTGTTTTTGGGGTGGGGGGCCTTCGGGCTTCATGTGGGAGTTTCCGAAAATAGGGGACCCTAATATAGTAATGTAGGAACCTGATTAAGAATCTCTGGGCCTACAACCCCAAAATAGTAGGGTTCATATAAGGAACCCTAATAAAAGGCCCAAGGTTTCTTAATTAGGTTTCTACATTATCCTAAAGTAGGATCCTTACTATAAATACAACAGAATAAGGTACCCCTAATTTTCGGAAACTCCCATGTGTTGAGGCTGTCTCCCACTGGCATAAGCAGCACCCAGGGCTTCATTGGTGTTGGAAAGGTTTTAAAATAGGGGCCTTAACAATTAGAATAGGGTTTTGGGGCCCATTATACTATAATTATAGTAAGGAACCCCCAAACTAGTATTGGTAGTTACTAAGGCCCCTATAGTAGGGTTTAGGGGGGGAAGCTTCCCGGCCTGTACTCCAGCTTTTCCACTTTTTCCGAAGCATCGCAGAGCTCGACATTCAGGCGCATGGCCAGCACGATCTCTTCTAGAGCCTCGCCGTTTGCATCGCGGAGACAGAGCACGGTGCTGATCTCGACTTCCACACGGATACTAAGGAACATGTCATAGTCTCCGTCAGCGGAAGTAGTAAGTAGATTCTAGTTCAAGCTGTAGCTCTAGTCGCACACCTCCGGTTCCAACTCGACCGATCACGGGTTGCCGCGGACGGAATACGTTTCTCGAACAGGCGCTTGAGGTGACGACAGAACATCAAAACCGGTAGAGTACTTTCAGGGTTTAGGGTTTAGGGTTTCGGGTTTCGGGACCGTTCACAATGGTATTTCGGACTTAGGATACAGGGCCTCCGGGCCTAGGTTGCTCGACATACACTCCCCAGAAGATTCACGTTTTTGGTAGGACCTCCTTCTTCAAAAGTGCCTGTAAAACGACCCCCACAGAGACAAAGACTGCGAGATGGAGATGGTGGTGGATTAAAATTACAGGCCCTTTTGAATTTTGGGGTCTGCATAATAGTATATTCCTTACAGTTTAGGGTCAAAAAGGGGGCCCAGAATTTGGTATAATGGTATATTCCTTATAGTTAAAGGGGCCCATATAGTAGAAGCCAGAAAGTTGGAACATGGCTTTAGGAGGATTCGTGCTAGGATCCCTTATACTTTACGAAAAGGGCATGAGGAGAAGGATGTTCCAACTTTCTGGCTTCTACTGTATTCCTTATAGTTAAAGGGGCCCCATAATTTGGATTACCTTAAGGGCATGAGGAGAAGGATGTTCCAACTTTCTGGCTTCTACTGTAAAGGGGGCCCATAATTCGGATCAACCCCCAGATGCTGGTGAGGAGCTCCTGGACCCCAGCCGATCGAGAGCTGGGAGAAAAATTGGTCAGAGACTCTTCGGGGTTCATTGCTCAGGGTTCAGGGTTTAGGGTTTAGGATTTAGGGTTCAGGGTTTAGGGTTTAGGGTTCAGGATTTAGGGTTCAGGGTTTAGGGTTCAGGGTTCAGGGTTCAGGGTTTAGGGTTCAGGGTTTAGGGCTCAGGGTTTAGGATTTAGGGTTCAGGGTTTAGGGTTTAGGGTTCAGGGTTCAGGATTTAGGGTTCAGGGTTACTCTAGGCGCCTGAAGAAGTAGAACGGGGAGTTGAGCAAAGCTATAGTATGGAACCTTGGGGAATAGTCTTAGTATTATTCAGGCTTCCATACTACCCCTTAGCCTTAGCCATGTTGCATGTACGAAAATTATGTCTTAATTGAAGGAGCTGAGCATTGGGGGTTGCACGCTCCTATGCTCGGTCCCAGGCCATCGGGCGATAGCGGTTGTGCATGAACCTGTGGAGAAGCATCACGTCAGCGTTTGGGATCTGGGGCTCCGGAGGTTTCCCCAAAACCCTACATATAGTGAACCCCAGAAAGTTGGAACATCGATTTAGGATGATTCATGCTGGCATTCCCTATACTCTACTTTAAGGGCATGAGGCTAATGATGTTCCAACTTTCTGGCTTCTATAAAGACTGTGGGGATTGGTGCTCACCAGTTGCTCCCCACCTGCAACCTTTGAGACGCCAGGAGAGGCAGTCTTGCTAACTTAAGAGCTCAAGGAAGAAGGCTGCCAGGGTTTAGGGTTTAGGGTTAAAGGTCAAGAGCTAGCCGCTAGCCTGTGCTTTAGGATGTAGGGTTCGGGATCCCATTCGTAGGAGCAGCAGGAAGCTGTTAAGAAAGAACACAGCAGCGATACTTTACCTAAACGCGAAGCCCTGAATCCTAAACACGCGAATCCCTGCAGCTTAGACTTAGACCCCATATAAACCCTGAGCCCTACACCCGAAATCTTAGAGCACAGCCGAGCAGCTGGGAGGCCACGGACAAAGATCGCCACAGGAGCCCACCCTCAGCACAGTCAAGGTGACAGCTGCTTCAGGGCTTTTGGTCGCAGCAGCTTTAACATCTACATCCCGAACGATGCCAATTTTCAATCAGCCATAGACACTAATTAGAAGCAAGCAGAATCGAAGCTTTGGGTTTTCTCAAATGTGCATCACGATGGATTCGTAGTGCACAGAAATTCAGGGGCCAACCGAATAGTAATGCCCAGCCAAACACTAGAGGTACTGTAGGGGCCTTCATAATAAGAATAGGTTTTGGGGGTACATATAAAAAAAGGAACCGCCAAAAACCCTATTCTAATTGTTAAGGTCCCTACATTATTATAGTACCCTTATAGATCCCATATAGTAACCCTCATGGACCCTTTTAAACAAAACCCTATTCTAATTGATTATTCAGGTCCCTGCTTTACAAGGCTCAAGGCAGGGCCGGGGAAGGCAGAGAGCAAAGCCGTGCGTGAGAAAAGCCCGGCGAGAGAGGAGCTCACGATGGATAATATAGGGGCCTTATAATTAGAATAGGGTTTTGGGGCCCATTATGCTATAAGTATAACAAGCAAACCCCAAAATAGTAATTATTAAAGCCCCTATATTACCAGCCATGTCACAGTCATTTTGGAGGGCGTCTGCAGATGCAGTGCCCAACGGGTCTTCGAGGCAAGGCAAAATATGACCGCAGCGGTCCGTGTATGCCATGCAGTATCATGCAGTACTGGCGCAGAGCCTGTGAGAGACTATGTTCCTGAGTCGCGGGGAAGACCAGCCGAAATTGCCTTATTTGCCGGGTGTCAAGGAGAGAGTTAAAGGCAAAGGCCTCGTCATAGTTTTCGGTAGCCGTGTTTACGAAAGGACCGACTTTGGAACCCGAGCCCCCGTGCCACGACTAAGTGCTTGCTCGACACGAATGTGATTGCTCGTCGCAAGTGTGCTCACACGACACGTAAAACCCAGACCCGGCCGAGCCAGTACATGCATAGCTCTCGAGGCATCCTCCGCGCTTGCTTGGAAACATTTTCGTTCACCGCCGTTGTGCTTGCTCAAAGTCCTGTGCACGCAAGGTGTCACACGGTTGCCGCATGTGCCGGGAATGCGCGACCTAGCAAGCACCGCACATGAGCAACCATGCACAGGCAATCTGAAGTCGAGCGGTGGTGATGGCTGGTGCTCACTGGCTCACCAGTGGGCTTCTTGAGCTGGCAGAGCGGCTCGGCCAGAGATTAACGTGTTCGCTCAACTTTAACGGTCAACGTGCTCGTGCCAGCATCTGACGTAAGGCTCAACCACGGGGAGGACGAGCCGAGGCAATCAATCAGCTCCATCAAAAGGCATCCTTTGCAAATTGCAGGACTTAGGCCAGATCGACCTCAGCGAAAAGACCTCGGAAGATAGACTGGAGACAGAGCGAGACAGTTCCTTCGGCGGAGCAGTTGCAAGCACGAGCGCATGTTATCGAAAGCCACAAAGACAAGCCGTAGCCGCAAAGCGTCAACGATGCTTGCGAGAGTTTGTCAATCCAAGCAAATTTCTAGTGATCCTAGTGCAAGGAACTTCAACACAGCACCATGAGAGAGTGGAAGCACACGCCGAGCGAACATGGTTTGTGCAACTCCTGGAAAACCCAAAATCCTAAACCCTCCCTAAAGCCCTAATCCTAAAGTCCTAAACCATGAACCCAACCTCAAAATCAGAAATCCTAGACTGCTCGGGCGCAGGCCAAAAAAGGACCGCTCGAGCTTTCCAGCTGGCCGTCGGGCCCTGCCGGAGTTAAGCGGTTCATGAGGGTAAGGCTTGACAAGGGTTCTACAAGGTTTCGGCTTAGGGCTTATGGCTCAGGGTACAGGTTGTTTGCGGCTTCAGCGTTCCAGACTTAAGGCCTACTTCCACCCCAAAAAGCTAGCTAATTCAGGACTTCTACAAGGAAATCAGAACGAAGAACCCAACAAAAAAAAAAATGGAGGCCAATCGGCCTGACTGGAGACCCTGGGGCATGTGGCCACGGCTGTTGTTGGGGGCCTGGGGGCCGAAGGGTGTAGGGTTTAGGGCGTAGGGCTCCAGGGTAACAGCCTGAATGATTTGGTGGGGCTTTAGAGTGGGGGCTTTCCAAACCAGAATAAAGAATGTGGGAGCCCTTGTAGGGGATCTTACTACCGAAAATTTACACTCCCATGACCTACCTTGAACCCTGCGATGAAATCCCGAGCAGTGCGCTGGCCTTTTGCAGCCGAGGGCCGGAAGATGGACACCCTCTTGAAGCCGTCCATCTTTGCAACCGCCTGGCACAGTAAACACTAAACCCTAAACCCTAAACACTAAACCCTACACCCTACAGGGTTTCGGAAGCCTGAATCCGAGACTCTAAACCCGAATCCCCAAACCCGAATCAAACCCGGAACCCTAAACCCTGAAACTCCAGTGTTCTGGGTTGAAGGTTTGTTTTTTTTTTCTCCGCACTTCTGGAAGAAATGAGGCTCTCCGGGCTGGTGGAGCCTTCAGGCTCTTTTGGGTCTCACGGCTTTCGGGGGTTCATTGCTTGGGAGTGTAGGGTTTAGGGCTTGGGGTTCAGGGATCATGGGGTTTAAGGTTCATAGGGTTTGGGGTTTAGGGCCTCATAAGGTTCTAGAGGGGTTTGGGGTTTGTGTTGCGCCGTTCGCAGCCATTTGTTTGCGGCCTCCTCTGCCGTGCTTGGTCTAATCCTGGTTAACAGCTCCGTCCATGGAATCCCTGAGATCAAAACCTTAAACCCTAAACCCTACGCTCTAAACCCTACACCCTAAAACCCCAACCCCAAGAGCCTCACCACAACTAAACAACCTGCATGGCAGCACGCAGCTCGAAATCCGAAACAGCAAATATAGGGGCCTTACTAATTAGGGGGCACCTCATTGTAGTTATAGTATAATATACCCCCAAACCCTGTTCTAGTTACTAAGGCCCCCACATCAAACCCGAAAACCTGAAACGCTAAGCTTTCGGAGGGGCTTTTTAGGCCTACTTGTCGGGTATCATGGGGAACCAAAGGTTAACCTTTTTCATAATATAAGGATTATATAGGTATTATACTACCCCAAAAGGTTAAAGGTTACCTACTCTACTACTAGGTAAGCCCTAAACCCTGGAAACCCTTAACACCAGAACTCCGAAACGCCAGCTTGCCTCCAACGCCTCTCCTCTGTGAAGGACCCAGGGTGGGAGAGGGCTCGTAGGCTTTAGGTTACAGGGCTTAGGGTTTTGAAGAGTGTGGTAGGATTCAAGGAGGAACCCTAAACCCTAAATCTTGAACCGTGTCGTGGGCTTGCTCGTTTACGGCCTTCGGCGATCCCGGCTTCATGGGTCTGCAAGGCTCAGTTGTTTGGTTTAGGATTGTTTCTTTAAGCGCCTCTTTTCCAACTCCGAAGGTACGCAGGGCAGGGCTTAGGGTTTTCGAAGGGGTTTAGGGTTAAGGGGTTAGGCTTACGGTGTCTCTGGTTCACGGTTTGGGGATCAGTGCACGGAGGGCATTGGTCTATAAGGCTCGGTTTAGGGTTTAGGGTTAGTCTAAGGCTGAATAACTCAAAGCTCGAAGCTTGAGGTCTGGCAGCATACATCGGCATAGGCCCTGGGCCCTACACCTTTGTACTGACTAGGGTGTATCTTGCCTTTTCAAACCCCGAAAGTCTAAAGGATATATAGGCCACCGAATTCCTAATGTTAGGAACATGAGCAATAGCGAGAAATGCTCGGCTCGAAATACCTATGGTTTAAGGGTTTAGGGTTTAGGGTTAGTATGAAGTTTGTATTCAGAGCCTTCATAAGAGTCATGGGTGTCTAAATCCGCCAGATCTTGTCACAACTGCCTTTAGATTTTAACCTCCTCTGAAACCCCATATGACCCCCTATGGAGACCCCATGAACCCCAGACTCTAAGCCCTGAATACCACTCTAAACCCTAAACCCTGAACCCTCAAAGAGTCCTTGAAGCCGGCCAAAGGCGAAGTTGCTCTTGGGGTCCGCCCAGACCTTCCCGCCGCTTGCTTTTGGGTCCTTCTTGGGTTTAGGGTTTAGGGGTTTAGGGGTTTACTTTTGGGTCCTTCTTGATTGCAGTTTAGGGTTAAGGGTTTATTTTTGGACCTGTGAGGTTTATAGCTTTCAAGAGCGCATATTTACATGCCTTTTTCTCGGGCCTGCCTTGGGTGTACTTGTGGGACCGTTTAAAACTGGAACATCCATTCTTTGAGGGCTTCACGAAGGATATGTTGCATGTTGGGAGTTACTGTAGGGTTCAGGGCTTGCTGCCTGGATGCCTAGGTACTGTTGAAGTGATTCAATATAACCATTCAAGCGGGGGCATGCCACAGGTACATTGTAAAATCGAATAAGCAAGCACAGATAGGTGTCTTGAAATCTAGAATCTAGACCTCCCTTTAAGGGGGCTCTCAGGCTTTGGGGGCTTTTGGGACCTGGGAATGGGAGTTTGGGAGAAGTGGAGCAGTGGAGAGTGGAAGAACCCCAAACCCGAAACCCTAAACCCCGAACCCGAAACTTTAAACCCCAAACCCTGTTTACTGGACTCAAGTCTAAATAAACCCTGTCAGCCCCAAACCAGAAGCCCAAAAAAGCTTAATCTTTACCTACTCAGCTACTAAGAACCCTACAGGAAGCCCTAACCAAAGGAAGCCCTTGATGTGGGAACCTGATAAAGAAACCCTAGGTCCTCATTAGGGCCCCTTAGATGAATCCTAATGTATTGGGGGCAAAAAAGGGCCAGGGTTTCTTAATCAGGTTCCTACATTATTATAGTACCCTTATAGATCCCTTATAGTAACCCTATTATAAACCCCTTTAAAGGAACCCTAAAATAAGGGCCCAGGGTTTCTTAATCAGGTTCCTACATTACCCGAGGCTTCTGAGAATCTGACAGAGCTCAGCAGCGAAAAGTGAGGAACTCCCCGGGCTTCGCAGAGCCTTTTCGTGGCGGATCGGGGAGTTAGCGGGCTTTAAAGGTGTTTGGGTTTAGGGTTTAGGGTTCGGGGTTTAGGGCCTACGATTTAGGCATCTTCGGGATTTGTAGTTTGGGTTTCAGCAGGGTTTCGCAGGGATTTAGGAGCGTTTCATAAGCATCGTGATGCTCTCACACAGTGAAGCACCACCACCCGGTCGCCGGCAGCAGCAGCACCAGCAGCACCTTCGCCAACAATTTCCCACCACCACTGCCTCCATCACCATTGCCGCCGGAAACACTTCGCTATCATCATTATCATCGGCAGCAGCGTCATGACTCGTCACCTTAGCCAGCCATGATAACAGCCGCTGCCGAACTGTCCTGCCATTGCCATCGAATCATCCGGACGGCCATCATCGCCACTATCGACGTTGCCATCACCACCCCGGTCGCTTTGCTCCCCTCCGCAAAAAACAAAAAGAAACGCACCATGCACCCAGCCACAGATCCCCGGATCCGGGATCCCTCGACTGAAGGTCCCTTTTGCCGCCAGAGGCCTCGCGAAGTTGATCACAGCATCGCGCTCCACAGCGGCCACGTCTGCCGCATCGGACCTGCTTCTTCGGCTTCGTGCCCGGGAATGGGTGCGGGGTTTAGGGTTTTAGGGCTTCGGGTTTAGGGCTTAGGGTTTTTCTCACTGATCACCAGGGCTTAGGGTTCAGGGTGTATGGAGACTGTGCACGTGCCTTGAACCTGAGAGATTGATGCTCAGCACCGGGCCAGCCGGAACGAGCACCCAGCACGCAGAAAGCCTCAGCTTCTGAAAGCTACAAGGAAGTTGCACCGGGCGGCTGCAAGCAGAAGCCACGGAATCTGAGCGCGCATCTGCATCAACGCCATCGAAGGCGGAAGCTTCTACTCCGCAGTCATCATTGCCTCTGCTGATCGGCACAAGGCCACCGCAATGCTACTCCGAATGATCGGAGGAAGGGTTTACGCTTTTAAGATGAGCAAACTAACTAGAAAGAGCTGGACTTCAGGCTCATTGCTTTCGATCCGGGCGACGGAAGTCTGCGATGTGCTGGTGGAGCTTGGCGGCAGCTGAAAGCCTCGCACAATGCAAAAGAAGTCTCCCATAGCCCGGCATCACTTGCAGGATTCACGAAGTGCTCTAAACAGAGTGGTACTGCTCCGGGTTCTTACTATGCCGAAACGCTCTTCGGTGAGTGTCTCCACAAACCTCTAGACTTGACCTGAAACGCTGAAGTTCGGTTAGAATCTTGTACGCCATAATAACCCTAATCCCTAAACCCCTACACCCCTGAACCCCTAAACCCCTAACCCTTCAACCTCCTCCCTCCCACCCAACCACCGCCGATGCTTGCCCAAGACCTCCCCTCCGAGCTCCTGGCTCGTTAAAGGCCCCGGTCTTTCGGCGGACCAAAGTGTGCACCTCAAGATCGGCAGGCTGGACAGCACAACATCTGCAGCCTAGGTGAAAAACAGCTCAATGTATCTGGCCGCGGGTTTGTCATACTATACATATATATAAGAGCATATGTACGTGGGCATGTGTGCAAGTATGTATACGTACAGATACTATAGTACAATCACGAGCACCATCTTGCACTAACGATCCCATACTCAGCCGTATTGGGGACCCGAATCCCCAAACCGTAAAACCTAAACCCTAAACTCCTATAGCAACCCTCTGGTACCCCTGACAGCACACTCATAGTAACCTTATAGTACTCTGATGCAACGTAGCAAGGTGTGCATCTCCTGATCCGGGAATGTGTAGGAGTAACGATAAGGAGCATATTAGTACTAATACTCATTAAGAGTAATAACACTAAGACTAACAACAATAAGATGATGGTTCGAGCTGGAATCCAAGGTGTGCCAGGGCATGCACGGGGCGGTGCTTTACGTGGCATCCTCCTTGGGATTTAGGGCTTGTAAGGTTCAGGGCTTAGGGGAGGCGGTTTATGGGTAGAGGGTTGAGGGCTTTGGGGGTGTAGAGTTTGAGGGTTTCACTAGGGAAGGTGACACACAACTAAGCAGGACAGGAGGACAACGATTGCAGCAAGCCCCCTTTTCTGAGCAACCCCGCTGTCTCGCACAAAGGCGACAGCAAAAGCTGCCGTGTTAGGGCCTGGCGTCTTGAAGCTTTGGTTTTGGCGGTGCAGCGTGGTTTGCAGTTTATATAGTATCTTAATAGCGTCTAGGGCATAGGGTGGCTGACTCAGCAGCTTGCACACACGGTGACTGAAGCGCGACTGTCCCTGTCATTATTCCTGACCGCTTCGTGCACGAGGCACAGATGCAAGGCGCCTCTCCGACGCGCCCGGTTGCACCGGCAACCAGACTCTTGTACAACCGGTACCCGGGCATGGCGTCAAGGTAATGTGGGCCTAAACAACTAGAGCCGCCGGCCTTGCGTTTTACAGGGTCTCCACTGAATTCCTATATGGCTACTTTAACCGTGTCCGTGCGGAGATTAACAAGGCATGATGTTACTTATTCTTGAGAGTTGCTTTTTATGGATGGAGGCGAAACATCGTATCTCGAAGCGGCACAACTCTGGTCAATGAGACGCCCTTGGAGGTTCACTTAGTCACTTTAGTTATTAGGAAGCATGAAGGGTAAGGTAATTATAGTCGCAGGGTAGCCCGCAGTTAGGGCACTCGTAACTTTTAACCAAGCTGCTAAGAAAAGTGTTTTCATGGACATACTACTCTGTAAGAAAACAAACTCCTCAGACATGGAGCCCTCATGTCATTGAATCCGCTGAGGCAGAGAAGCTGCCGCGAGACCAGAGCTTTCAAATTCATGGATAAATTTGCGACCCCACAGCACGTCGTGAACACTGCGAGTCACAACCTTGAAGCCCAAAGACAAAGCCGCTGAGCTCCTGAACCTCCCAGGCACCTAAGCCAAAGCCCTGAAACCTCTTCCCCAAACCTCAACACCAATGCAAACAACTCCTGAAGCTCCAAAACCCCTAAACCCTAAACTCTAAACCCTAAACCCCTAAACTCCTACAATCCCAGCAAAAGGCCAAGCCCTTCGGTCGACAGTGCTTGGAGGGGCGTACCATGTCTGCTTGGCCTGCAGAAGCTGCAGCCGTGGGGCGCAGGAGAGTGCATTTAGGGCCCGGTTTAGGGTTTAGGGTTTAGGGTCCCGGTTTCGGTTTGGGTTTCTCCTGTTAGTTTCAGGGCTTCGGATTTTTGTTTGTGGATATGGGGGTTGTGGACTGCACATAGCTTGATAGGCTTCACTCTAGCCTAGAAGGCCACTGGGGAGTAAATCAAAAGTCAGGCACGAAAAAACGAAAACCAAGCGAGCAAAGATTAGTATTAAACCTAACACCTAGAGCGGAAAACAACTTTATGAACTTTATGTTCCCTGAACCCGAAACCCCTGAACCCTAAAGCGTACACATATACATATACATACACGTACATATATATATATGTACACACACACATGCACTTTTACAGTGCCCAGGGCCTCCTCCTGCCAGGTTGGCTGCGCCCTCCTACCACGAGGCCGGCGCCAGTCGCGCACCTCAGGGCTGAGTGGTCTCAAAGGAGGTTTAGGCTTTGAGCAGTTTGGGGTTTTGGGGTTTTATGCAATCGGTCATGCGGACTGTCACGAAGCGAAACACTTGGCGACTAAATGGATGCTTTGGGTTTCGGGGTTTGGGAGTTTAGTGTTTGGAGGCTTAGGGTTAAGGGGTTCAGGACTTGCGTGCGGGCACAGAGGGTTTCTGGGGCCGAAAGAAAGCTGTCGGCTTAGAAGAGACGGCTTGTTGAACTTGGGGTTTAGAGCCTGGAGTTCAGCTTGGGAATTGCAGCGGTGCAGGTCTAAAAACTATCCCGTAGCAAACAAGCCAAATTGCTGAGGCAGCTTGGGATGAATCGCAAGAACAATAAGGATGGCAAGAAGAACCGCAGAGAAATGCAGGGGCCTTGATGATTAGAGTAGGGTTTTGGGGTATGCTATACTATGATTCAAAGAGGGACTATAAGGGAAACTTATTACTGAGTATTCAGTCCTCTATGTTATCAGTAACAATAAGAAGAACTATCATCAGAAACAGGTCCCCTAGTTTAAGGTCTAGATTTCGCGCTGCCTCACGTGTTTGGAGTACCAACGATGTTTTGGGGCGGAGGCATGAAATCAAGACATCAAACATCACACAGACAGAAACAAAGCGAACAACTGAGCTTGCGGCCTTTTCGGGCGTCAGGTCTTGGTATTCCTGGCTTCGGGCTGTGCCCTGGTCATCCACACCGACGCATGACCCTAAACCCCAAACCCTAAACCCTGCAGAATACGAAGTCCTTGCTGGACCAGGTCGATGCAGGCGCATCCGTGTACTGGTACTTGCTTGCCTGCGACGGAAGGGCATCACGGGCTCCGTCGCGTGTCACGCATACGCATGAGCACTACATGCAGGCAACATGACCGGGGCCTTGTAAGCAGGCATTGGCACAGGGCGCCCCTGCATGGAGCGGCATGGAGATGTATGGACATCTGCGGAGATGGTGTGAGATCACTCATGCGACACCCTTACACACAAGCTACAAGCTGCGGGGCACGTCAGAAACGAGCTGCGAGCCGCAGCACGTCGAAATGCGAAAGGCTAGGCTCACTCAGAGATTGAATTCGTGCAGGTTTGGACTTTTCACGCTCCAGCCTCGCTGTCAAGACGCGTCACAAAGTGCGGGCAACTCGGCAGCTTGTCGTGCCAAGGCTTCAGCAAATTTTGAACCAGAAGCCACGGCGACGGTCAACACAATAACCTATACTTCCTTCTTATAATTATAGTATAATGGGCCCCAATACCCTGTTCTAATTATTAAGGCCCCTAAGGGCTCTAGGGCTTCAAAAACCACATAGGCTGCGAACGCACAGTAGACATCTGCCCTCCGACGACAGAAAATCCCATACCCCAATCCCAAAACCCCAAACCTGTGACCTGAAACTTCTAAGCCCTGGAGTTTCAGTAGGGATGGCATTGGTCCACAAACCTGCATCACGAGAAGCCATCTACAGAACACCAGAATCCAGAATTGCCTCAACCCCCCAGGTCCCCAAACCTCCAAGGCCACGCAGCGCATTTTGTCGACAGTATGCGGCTGCCGATCAGAGTGGTGACAAGGGATGGTCAGAAACGACAATAATTAACGCAGCGGCGGACCAATTTTCCGGCGCGACCGGGGGTTACAAAGGGGCAGCATTTAGGCTTGTCGCCAGAGCAGATCCCTGCTTCGTAGCAAAACTCCCACTCGCTACCGCTCTTCGCAGCATCATCGATCTCTTTCATGAGGTGCACGGCGTTGCTACGGATCTCGTCGATGGCATCTCTCACACGAGCGTCACTAGCGCTCTGCTCCTTCACAGAGTTGCCTACAATCCCGATCATCTCCACATCTTGCATGGTCCCGCCATGAGCCTCCAGGATACGCGTCGCCTGGACACGAGCCAGCACCAGGAAGAAACTCAGGACCCATGTGCGGCACATGGCTGCATTGGCCCGGCACTAGAGTTTGGCAAACCAGCAGGAGAGCTTGAGCCACGCTTGAAGATGGCGGTAGCATAATCGGCTGAGTTCAGGCCAGGGCCTGGAACCTGGAACCTCGAACCCTAAACTCTCTGTCAAAGGCTAAGCCGCTAGGCCCCCCAACTTGGGAGGCCTTCATCAGAATCATAATAACGACAACAATAGCAGTAAAACGAATTCGTATATCAAAAATGATAACAATAACGACAATATAGTGTAACTGGGACGAAGGAGTCGAGCTCAGGCTGAAAGCAAAGATTGCCAAGGTTCAAGACGCAAGGTTAATAAATTCTTCTGCTTGTTTTGTAAGACAGTGTCACTGCCTAATGATCCATGCTATCCTAGACAGCCATGTCGCTCGCGGCGATTGAAAGCAGCTGCTTGGTTTCTTCAGGTTGAGGGTGCAGGAGTACTGAGGGCTTGATGCTAGAGCACGAACCATTTTGCACCTGAACTGCACCACGTCAAGTGCTGCGGCATTTCGTTCGAGATGCTCTAAGCATTTGCACCTTTGCAAGTTTTGCGAATCGGATGCATGGTGGGAAAGCTGCTTCACAGGTACATTCGCATATGCACATGTATGTGTCTCGTGACCATGTGCTCGTGGCTCACTGTTACACTTTCTGAACTTGCAAAGGCATGCATCGTGCCATGTACAGCTTCGGGTCTAACAGAATACGGGCGACCATCTTTTTTTTTATCTCAAGATAGGAACTGGGAAACCCGCAGCAGGTTCCCCCACGGGGTTCAAGCCTAATCACGGGCTGAACCAACAACCTTAAACTCCTACTACTACTACTACTACAAACTTACATCTGTACTTCTCTCAGTTGCGGGTCCCTGTTTAGGAACCCCAAAAGAAGGCGGCGCCCTCCTAAAAAGGAACCTCAAAAGGACCCTAATTTAGAGAACTACCCACCCTAAATCCTAAACCCTAAACCCCAAACCCTAATTTAGGTAGAACTACCCACATGATTACGACCGAGAGTGCTTCAGTTTGCCGGCGGCTTCGGGTCGCCTCTAGCCTGTGCGGAGCTGGGTCGACCCACTAATGTAGGGGGCTTAATAATTTGAATAGGGTTCTGTTGGTGTGACTGTGAAGTGCATGTGTCATCCGTTACGTTTGTCAAGTTCATGACCATAGGGCATTGCAACATGTACATTACGGCATGCCAGGGTCAGCACTGAAGAGAACAAATAGT
>BGNK01002815.1:1213-32310 GCA_003297005.1 Symbiodinium sp. clade A Y106
TGATAAAATCAAAAATATTTCTGATATGATTTATAACTAATTTTCGATTTCAAAATTATAGAAATTATTCTGAATCAACTATTGAATTTTATGTTGAATTTTATATCTGAATAAAAAATGATATTGTTTTTTAGAATCAAATATCTTCAAATTCAAATATAAAAATTATTGATCTAAAATATTTCATCTCGAAATAATTTTCTTTTCATGAGAAAATATATTTTTCATAATATGATCGTGGAGTTTTTCGCGGAATCATATTCATATATCTTTGCAAATTAGATGCAAGAATTGTCGAATATTATATTTAAGACTCGCTGGCAGACTTCATGGCATATATCATAATTGGAAGGACCTGATTAAGATCATTTTAAAAAAGCTAGACTAATATTATATTCGCCTTAGGATCTTAGGATTATAATTTTTGACAAAATTTCCAGAAAATTCTTTGCAAAATTTTTGGGAGCGGCAAAATTATTTGAGAGCTTTCTGATAGAGATCTTANTAATATTATATTCGCCTTAGGATCTTAGGATTATAATTTTTGACAAAATTTCCAGAAAATTCTTTGCAAAATTTTTGGGAGCGGCAAAATTATTTGAGAGCTTTCTGATAGAGATCTTACGAGGCCGTTTTATATCAATCAATCACGAGACATAGAAGCAATATCCATTGGGGAATATTTGATCCGATTATTTCGATTTTAATATCAGTTATATGGAATATACGCACTAATTTCGATATAAGAATCTAATTNATACAAAGAATCAAATTTTTCAGTTTATCATTATTTATATCTTAGATCGAAGATATTATGAAATAGAATTTAAAGCGTGCATCCGAGCAATAAGAATCGTAAATAGAATGCAAAAAGAATAAAATATAATATTCGTCGATTATATATAATAAAACAATAAAAATTAAAAATATATAAAAAAGAATAAATATATAATTTCTGCGGGATAGTATTTTAAATATATCCGAATATAAATTAAATTCGAATTAAAGTCAACTCCCATGCCGAAATAAATATGAAATAAATATGAATCAAATATGATACAGACAAATCAAGAATTATACAGATTCGAACCAGACACGAGTCCAGCCACGAAACAGATACGAATCAGACACGAACCCGACAAGAACCAGACACGAACCCAAACACGAACCCAGACATGAGCCGGACACGAAACCTAACAAATTAATATACGACTAAGATTTGACTTCATTCAACCAATACTAATTATACTAGAATCTCCACCAAAATCTATAGAATTCCAAAAAAAATAATATCATCCTACAACTATCAAAATTTAGAAACTTTTAATACCGCGAGATTTCTTAAAACCACCAAAATCTTCGAGATTTTAGCACCGAGGAGAAAACACTCATAATGCTACAATTCCAAATTTTTAATCATATGAATCAATCATACAAGAGACTGTCATGAAGAAATACAGAAAAGGACCAAATTACAAGGTAACAAAAGCACGCAGATGAAATCAATATGATACCATTTTTGTAGATACGATCCAAATACGAACCAGACACGAACCCAGAACTAACCAGACACGAACCAGACACGAACCCAAACACGAACCCAGACACGAACCAGGCACGAAACAGACACGAATCAGATACGAACCAGATGCTAATCCGGCAAGAACCCGACACGAACCCAAACACGAATCAGACACGTAACGGACACGAACCAGACACGAACCAGATACGAACCCGACACGAACCCAAACACGAACCAGACACGAACCCGGACACGAACCCGGACACGAACCAGACGCGAACCCTACCAATTTAACATGCGACTGATACTTAGCTTCATTCAGCCAAGACTACATCAGAGACTCCGCCAAAAAACTATAGAATTTTATTACCGATGTCCCCCTAAAGCTATCAAAATTTGGACCCGCGAGATTTCTTAAAACTACCAAAATCTTCGGGATTTTAGCACCGGGGAGAGAAGCGCTCACGACACTAAAATGCAAGATTTAAGAGGACCAAATTATAGGGCGCAAGAGTGCGCCCAGAATCACGGAAGTAACCAGCACGACACCGCTCTATTACAGAATATATATATATATATATATATTCTATATATATATATATATATACATATAGAGCTATTCTTATACATTTTAAAAATGAAGAATATTCTCAATATATTATAGATATACAACTTAAATATTTGAGATTCGAAGAATCTAAGTCAAATTATACAGCTATCTATAAGTCCAATAATATTGCCAACCCTTCCGCCACTGGTACCAGCCTCGCCGGGCTGGCTGGACTGGACTGGGCTAGGCTGGGCTGGGCGGGCGGAGGGTTGGTGGACTGGAACTGGGCTGGGCGGTGGGGTGGGCTGGGCTGGGCTTGAAATTGACGGTTTACGGGGTTCTCCGCAAGCAACGACAAGCAATTTCTATTTATTTCTTTCTTGAGGGTTTATGGTTTAGGGTTTTCGGGTTTAGGGTTTTAGGGCTTAGGGTTTTAGGGTTTAGGGTTTAGGGACGGGGACGAAAAACTAAAAAGGGCAAAAGGGTACTACCCAGGAACCTAGGTTCATGAAGCTCAGATAGCTTGGAGTTGAAGTCCTCGATATTAGGGTTTACCAGGACCCCAAGTCCCCCTTTAGAAGGGCTCCAGTATTTCTCATTCAGAGGTACCTATAGGGGGCTACAATAAGGGGTAGTTGGGGGGCCTGTAGGGGCTTAGGGTTTAAGGTTTAGTTAGAAGATGTTCAAGTTAGAAGCTCAGATGGCTTGGGATTGAGGTCCTCGACTTCATCGATGGTCGGAATTGTAACGTTGCCGCAGTCATACAAAACGCATGTGTTGTCCAATCTGCATCCCAAGGCTTCCTCTTGCGGAGAAGAAGCGACCTCCACAGCACTGACTGTTCCCATGAATTTCTGCAGGCGTTATCAAGATTGCTACGGGAACTATCGGGATGATGAAGGGTGTGGATGATGCCGACGACAAGCATGACGATGTTGAAAAGATGATGGTGGTGACGGCTCTGAAAATCAGGGGAACTCATGTAACGCATAAGATGCGCATGTCATCGAGGCTGATGCAGCTGATTTTTGTCTTGATTGGGGGAGTCCTTATACTCATGACCAGTGTCATCCAGCACCGGTACAAGAAGTACCGCTGCTTCAGCATCACCATCACCAAGATCATCGTCATCAGCATCGGCAGCATCTGGAAAGCTCCCCAAACCCTAAACCCTGAATCACTGAAGTGTTTAAACCCGATGCAGCCCCATCGTAAACAATCCCCCCAAACCCCTAAGTTTAAGAACCAGCTGCCTCTGCTTGATCGAAAACACGCATCCCAGCAACAGCCAGGAGGCCACTGGTCAGGAAGGCAAGAGCGCATCGAAGGAGATGCATGGCGTTTAGCAAACAACGAATCTCAATACGGGCGAGATGACCCTGATGAAAGAATATCGGGTGCCGGTATAGCCTAAACTCTAAACCCTTCGACCCTAAATCCTTGGAGCCTAAAGCCCTAAATCCCCAACTCGTGTAAGGTCGGCCCAACGAGCTTTGAGCCCATCACGCAAGTATGCCATGAATTTCTTACAGTCTGTGGCCTCGAAAAAGCCATGAGTCATGGAATATGCCCTGCATGGAGCATACAGGGATCGCGAAAAAGATTTAAGTTGTGGTACACGCTATTGGGTTTTCACGTTAGCTGCAAGGACAATTGCTCACTGTAGCCGGGCGGTTTCTGCCGCGGCGCGCACATGCGCCGGGACGCGGCTTCCACTGTGGTGCGTTGCCTAGTTTAATATGTGCTCCTGTATAATATTTACAGAATCCTGCTCGCTGTCCGTCCTCCGGAAAACACCATTCAGTGTAATTGACATGAAACACAGTGATCTCATTTTCCAGAACATTCAAAAAGGATTTTGGTCATCTCTTTCAATCCCACCAGTACATTCGGCCGTGGTGCCAGGCAGTTTTCTGTCTGGTGGTCTCGCTGGTGGTCTCGTCGCTGTGGGCGCGGTCGCCCCCTACTGCCCCTTTTTCGGTTCTGTGTGGGCTTATTGGGGCGACCCTGCCCGCCAAACTCTGAACGCTGAAGCCTATACCTAGACCCCCCAAACAACCCTCTAATTTCCGCTCTTCAGGATCATAAGGGCTCTATTGGGGGTACTTGGGGGGTCCTGGTAAGCCTTAAGCCGAGAAATAAGAGGCCAACAAGAACGCCACAACACAAGACAACACCCTTCTTTTCACTCTTCTCTCTTTTCCTCTTTCAATTTCACTCTTTGTTCCCTAGCCCAAACAACCCTTTTATACTTTGAATGGGAATACGTCCACTCGGCGCAAGGCTCTCTATGTCAGCTGCGGCAATTCGGCGAATCCCAAACAATCCGTTTCCGAAAGCCCATTCGTCTATGCAAGGGGCTGCTTAGGGCAGCCTTGCGTTACTCAAGGCCTCCGTACAAACATGCGCATTTAAGCTTTCGATGTCAGTTGGGGGGGAGGGGCATCAAAACCTTCGCACAGTCTAAATCCGAAACCCCAGCCCGAAACCACACCTAAATCCTAGACCCGATAGAACCTCAAACTCCATAAACCCTTTTCAAACCACAAAAAAATAACATAAAACCTAAAGCCCTAAACTCTGTAAACCGCGTTACGTTGAAACCGTGAAACTTTAGTCCGACACCCTAGCATTCGACCACGCCTATAACCCGAGGTCCGAGCCCCGATCCTTGCAAGAACGTTGTCTTTCCGCTACCCTGAACCATACCTACACCCTAAATCCCAATCCTAAACCCCAAAACCCGAAACTCTATGAACCCCCTCAGGCTCTTAATGCAAAACCCCGATCCCAAACCCCAAAACCCTGAACCCTAAACCTTATCGGACCCTAAAACCCCCAACCCCGAAACCCCTAAACCGTAAACCCCAAACCCCGAAGCCCTAAACACCTAAACTCCAAACCTTAACCGTGCAGAGCGCCTTCTTTCCGCTTCGGCCGCGCGTCAGAAGACCGGGACCGGTCTCAACGCCCGCTCGCAACGTCTCAGGGCCGTGCGTACTCGCTGTTTCAAGGCCTCTGGCTTAAAGTTTAGCGTTAAGGGCTTAGGGTTTAGGTTGTTTATAGGGTTTAGGGGGTTTAGGGTCAATAGGGTTTAGGGGTTGGGTTCCTTTAATGGGATCTAAAAGGGTTCCTTTAAGGGGATCTATAAGGGTTTGTACAGGGTTCTATAAGGGAATAAAAGGGATCTAATCTAAAGGGTTTGAGGGTTCAGGGTTGTAGGGTTTAAGATCACGGTTAGAACTTGATTTTGGGCTTCGGCTTTAGATCGGGCTTTAGAGCTTTTGGGGCTCTAGAAGGGTTGTATTGGGGTTTGAACAAGTAAAAATCAGAGTCTTTGACGGGATTTGGGGGGGTACATTGTTTGGAGTTCCGGGATTCGGGCCGCGGGGTCTTGACAACTTTTGGCTGACTTCTGAACCCCTCCTAAAAGCTTAACTTTTAGCCTCCTTATTATAATATAGTTCATATAGAAGCCCAAAAAGTTGAAGTCCTAAGAGCCAACCAGAAGAACGCCAAGAAGTTCTCGGATTTAGTTTACCCAGACACAGCCCTGCTAATCGAACTTGCCAACACGCAGAAGCGTCCCGAAATCCTACAGCAAACCTATACCCTAAACCCTATATGATCCACCTTTTTCGTCCAACTCATCTTAAATTTTTGAGGGTCCTTACCTGAACCTCCGTAACAACACCAACTTTTTGGTAGGGTCCCAATTAAGATATGTGTGCGGGTGTATAATGAAGACCTGCAGTAAAATAGGTTCTGGTAGTTTTAAGAACTCCTGATTAAAGGGATCGTCGCTTTGGGGGGTCCGATACGGTCTGAAACTCCCGCATCGCACCACTGTCATCTCCGAAATCGCAAACCGTTCATCAAAATAACCTGAACCCCAGAGTCTAGACCTGCCCACATATCCCGAAAACCTGAAAATCTTAAAGAAGAGGTTCAAGTTTAGGACTTATAGGGTCTGGGGTTCTGGCATAAGCCCAGAAAGGCCCTAATACAGGGGCCTTAATGGTTAGAATCGGGTTTTGGGCGCCTTTATAGTATACTAATAATAAGGAACCCTACTATTCTCACTAATCCCCTTAACTTATATCATAATAGCAACAAACATAATTCCTAAGAGCCAAGTCAGGTTTAAACCCAGAAAGCCCCTACACCGCAAGCTCCTTGCACTCGACATAGGGGCCTTAATAATTAGAATAGGGTTAGTGGCCGATTTTACTATAGTTGTAATAAGGACCCCCCCCCCAAAAAAAAAGTATAGGTAATTATTTAAGCCCCTATATTAAGTATTTCGGCTTCTTAAGAAACCGCCTCCTCCTTGCACTCGACCGCTCGCATGGGGAAGTTCACGGAGACCTGGTTCCCATCCACCTTCACGTGTAATTAGGGCTTTAGAGTTTACATCTACATGCACGCTTTAGGGTTTAGGGGTTTAGGGTTTAATTAGGGTTTAGGTTTTAGGGGTTTTAGTGTTTAGGGTATAGGGGTTAGCGCGACGCAGCCACCCGATGTCCCGAAGCCGGTCCCCAAGCACTAAACCCCTAAACAAATCCCAAACCTACGCTGAAGCTTCAGGGTTTAAGATTTAGGGCAGGGAGAAGTCGAATATTCAACTAACCGACTTGAACAAAGGGCGGATCACAAGTCTACAGCGCTAGCTAAACCGAGCACTTTTGCTACGTGCCTATAAACTCTCCATATTGGGCTTTTCTCAAGCTCTTCCTATGAACATAGTTTCTGGCAGGTTAGGGTAACAACAAAAGGCAAGACCAGAGGATGGCTAATAGCGTGGCAAGTAATATAGCCCTAAGGGTCCAAAGGACCCAATAATGAGGTACTCGGTTTTAGGATAATGGTTCTGTAGGTTACTATTTTGGAGAGTGTATGATAATTAGGTACTTGGACCCTTTGGGTGGGTGCATTTACACTGGAATAGGATTGGGCTCTTGTAAAGGGGCTCCCTTAATTAAGAGTCCTACACTCTGGGTGTAGGATGGTTTAGGGTTTAGGGGCCTTCAGTGGCTTCAAGACGGGGTTGCGGAGTTTAGGGTTTGGGGTGTCGCGTGCAGGGGATTTAGGCCTCAGGGTCTACCTGGGATCCCAAAACCTGCTGGGTTTTCGGGGGTCATAACCTACTATTCTGCAGAGTTTGGGGCTACAGGTAGGATCTAAATGGGGTTCTCGACTTTCGGTTTTCTTCGATCCCTCCCCCGCACCGCTCGACGATACAGCAAGCCACCTCGTCGGCCATTGCCACGTACCACCGACAGATCTCGGCGGCGCAGCAGTACCCGTGTCGGAAGCCCGGCACGTCTCACAGATATTCGTGCAGAACTGACCAAACGCAATCTTTCTTGCCACGGACATTTGGGCCTCAGGGGCGCTACAGCTGCCCGCCGGCGCAAAGCGCTCGGCTAAGGCACGGACGCAGTCGCCCGCCTCGAAGTCGCCCTAGTGCAGGGGGACTACTTATCTTCAAGAGGCCCAGCAAGAACACCCAGACCCCAAGCCATGTAAACTAAACCCTAAATACCTCTCACTGCACCCCAAATCGAGAACCCCTACAACCAAAACTGCCCCAGGCCCTAACAACTAGAATGCCTAAACCCAACCTCAAGCTCCCAAACCCTACAAAATCGTAGATGATGACCCTTCAATTATAGGGTATAAGGTAGATGATGACTCTTTAATTGCCCTGAACCCCTAAGCCCTAAATCCTTAAAAGCAGTAGGTTGTTGGATCCCCAGGAAAAATCTCGGAACCAAAAAGCCTCTCCTAAACCCTAACCCTGAACCCGAAACCCCTCGCGGTGGCCTCAAAGGCAACGACCTGGGTCTTATCCTGCCACAGGCACACTGGAGGCCGAGGGTTCTTGGCAGATTTCAGATTTACCTTAACCCTGAAGAACCTACCTTTTCAGGGTTCCTTATTATGATTTCCTTATATAAGTCCTTAAAAAGGTAGGTTCTTCAGGGTTAAGGTAGGGTTTAAGGGTTAAGGTTCTTGGGAGGTTTAGTGTTCAGGGTTCTTTGAGGGTTAGGGTTTAGGCTTCTTTCAGGGGGGGGGGTGGTTTATGGTTCTTTTGGTTTAGGGTTTAGGGTTTAGGGCTCTTTTGCTGTTTAAAATCTAGGGTGAGGGCGAAAGGTTATTCCAGATCTTGCGCTTTTTGTCGCTGGCACAATGCAAACCAACCGCGAGAATGTCCGGCATCGCCGGAAGCGAGCACCATGGTAGCTGTTCTTGGAGTGAACTTCTCGGTTGCAAGAGGGTCTTGTCGCGACGGCGCTCGTTCTTCGTCGTCGTGTCGTCGCCTGCATCGTTACGAACCCAGGGCTAGCCCGGCACGAATGAGGAAAGACATGCTCAAAGGCAAAGACCGAAAAGAACGCGTGGCCTCTGCCACCTGGCAACGAATGGCGGCCAGCCGGGCTTCGCACTAAGAGGGCCTGAATCAAGCGTGTGGTCGCGCGCGATTGGTCCTTCACCGGAACCCAGTCAGGGAGTACAAGGTCTTGTTGCGCGATCATGAACGACATCTGTTGCAAAGAAACCTAAGGTGCTGCAGGGCGGAGCTTAAAGGCGCAGGAGAGTAACAGGACATGGTTTATGGAAGCTTACCGCTTAGCTCTACGAGGAGCTGAGGGTTTTGACGGTGCTATGGTCTGGGGTATGTGGATGTTGTGAGTGCAAGGCTTTGAGTTTAGGTCAGGAGCACAGCACAGGGTATTCTGACGATTGTCGGGACTGGATCGCAAAACCATCGTTGTCTTGTTTGCACTAGCTAAAACCTTCACTGTGCAAGTAAAAACTGCCTGAAGCAACATATCGTTGTCGCCTGCGACCTAATGACAGTCGTATTTACAATCAAGCATTAGTAGCATAGTGATAACCAGTTCTGTGCGCCAAGAGTAAGGCGAAAAACAGCACAGCCGTGACAAGAAAGACATGCGACTTTGCATAAACGAAAAAGACTACAATTCCTACAGTCTGGCAACAGCTACAGATGATGCATGCTGTACTACCGCAACTAGTTGCAGAAGGGGCTGCAAGTAAGGCAACAACGGGATATTCCCACTGAAAGCACCCTAAACCCAAATGCTTCACCCTCTCTACCACTCTAAAACTTCGCAAATTTTGGGGTGCAGGGCCTAAGAATCGATAAACGACCGGCTTGCACTGCACGAGCTGACTCGGTGGCGGGCGTCAACGGTGAGGCGACCGAACTCCTGCTGGAGGTAGGTGCAGAGGACCTGCCATTGCTATTCTGTACTTAAAGGATCATGGGACTTAGTAACTAGGGTTATAAATAAGGTAACTATACTTATAATTACTTATAACCCCAATTAGGGGACTTATAACCTTACTTACTAAGTCCCCTGATCCTCNTCATGGGACTTAGTAACTAGGGTTATAAATAAGGTAACTATACTTATAATTACTTATAACCCCAATTAGGGGACTTATAACCTTACTTACTAAGTCCCCTGATCCTCCAAGTAGGGCTCCTTTGGAGGGATCTCATGGGTCCTACAAGGGATCTATAGGGTTTAGGGTTTAGGGGTTTAGGGTTTAGGGTTTAGGGGTTTAGGGTTGACGGTTTAGGGGTCCCCATAATAATGATAACCTTCTCCTGCCATTTGGCTTTGAATATGGAAACCCTGATAAGCAATTGCGTTTACTACATTGGTTGTAGACTACAAACAAGTACACAAGACGGGACTATCAACCGGAGAGTAGGCTACTTGCAAGGTTATGCATGAAAAATCAGCCCCCACCCCCGCCCCACCCCCCCCCCTAATCCCCAAAGACATCTAGACCCCTACACCCCAGACCCAAAGCCCCAACCCTAAGCAGAAAGCCGTCCAAATTCCGAAACCCCTAGATAAACCCCNCCCACCTCCCCACCTCCCCACTAAAACCCCCTAAGGCCCCTCGAGGGTGAAGTATACTTCTTAATCCTGTTAATCATCATGGAAACCTAAGAAGCCGCACTTTCAAGCCACAGCTGAGCTACCCATCCAAAACGGACCCTACATAGCACGGTATCCTCATAAAACGGACCCCAAAAGAGACCCTCAGAGAACTACCCATATGAAGTGCCCGACCTGGAAGACGCGCTGCTCTTCCTGTTGCACATCCGTGCCTTTCAGAGCCTCAGAAGGTGGCAGAGGGCGGCAGAGAGCTTAGGGGTTTAGGGGTTTAGGTGTTTAGGCGTTTAGGGGTTGCGGTTTAGGGGTTTATGTAGGGCTTCAGGGCTTTAGGGGATTAGGGGTTTAGGGTTTTAGGGGTTTGGGGGTTTACTAGTTCATGGTTGGGATAGGGTTAAAAATCTACATGTTTATTCCTTATTGGGTTTAAGTACCCATAAACATGTAAAATGTTAATGTAGGAACCTGATTAAGAAACCCTGGGCCTCTAACCCCAAAATAATTGGATTCATATGAGGAACCCCAATAAAGGCCCAAGGTTTCTTAATCAGGTTCCTACATTACCCAACTATGACAAAGCTTAGGGTTTTAGGGTTTCGGAATCCGGAGTTTCGGGCTTAGGGGATGAGGGTTAGGATTTAGGGTTTAGGGTTTAGGGTTTATAGGGTTTATAGGGTTTAGGGTTTAGGGTTTAGAGGCTTAAGGCTTCGGGTGGGATATTGTGCAGCGCTCACCCAGAGCCCTTAAGGGAGGATCCCAAAAGTAGATCCCTTAATGGGGGTTCCTAAAACGTACCCTTAGTAGTATAGGGTCCCAAATTAGGGGATCGACTTTCTAGATCCTCCCGGGGGTCTGGGCAAGGCTTTGAGTTTGAGAATATTGGTTGGCCTCCGAAGCCATTGAACCCTAAACACCCCCCTAAACCCTGAACCGTAAACCTCTCAACCCTAAAGCCCCTAAACCCATAAACCTACGCGTCTAGCCTTGAAGACTGGCTATTGAATATCACCAAATCCAGAGACTTCAACATCCTTCAGACTTTTGAACGGTTTGCGAAGGGTTTTCATAGGGCCCATAGTTACTTAACTAGGGAATAGACCTTAAAGTAAAGAGGGGTGGACCCGCAACGTCATTTATGGCATCTATTTTCCTTCATGAACAATGTTGGGTGTCTCACGGAACCCCATGTGCTCTTCAACACATGAACTCGAGACCTGCCTTCCAGACTTTACCTCACATAGAACAAAACTACACCCCACGCACTAAATCCTGAATCCCAGCCTTGACCCACACCAACCAACACCTGCATGCCCAACACTCTGAGAGGCCATCCAAATCTGTGAAGCTGGGACCCAACACCCTTAACACTACCCGATAGTGACTACTCGCCAAAACCACTTGAAACCCCAACACCTCATTGCTATGGAACCGTACACTCATTCTAACCCCTAGACAACCCAGCACTTGGTGTGTCGAGCAACACAAGCCCTACCTTGACCCCAAATGATCTATCCTTTATGATCTCTTTGTTCAATCCTAACCCCAAGAGACTGAAAAGCCTTTAAGGCCACCCCCTAAACCCCTAAACCCTAAACCTCTGAGCCCGGAATCCCTTAAGCCCCAAAAAACCTTGAGCTGGCAAGTTGCAGTCAGCATCGAGGGGCTTCGGGTCAGCTCCATCGCTGTCAGGGACACCTCGACGGTCGCCGGACGTAAGTAGCTAGGATAGAGGGCCTTAATACTTAGAGTAGGGTTCCCTTTTAAGGGTTCCTTTAAAGGAGTTACTATAAAGGATCCATAAAGGGTACTATAATATGGTGGCCTTAAGAATTAGAATAGGGTTTTGGGGCCCATGACTATACTGCATTCATAATGAGGAACTCCCAAAACAGTATAGGTAATTATTAAGGCCTCTAGGATATGGCTTTCGGTTTAGGGCTAGGGATAGGGATTAGTTTAACGAAGCTAGGATATGGGCGTTTATGCAAAGTTTAGGAATTATGGTACGAGGTTTAAGGAACAGGAGTTTGCAGGTCCGGGCTATATGGTTGCCCCTTCTCAGAAACACGGTTTAGGGTTTAGGGTTTAGGGCTTTACAAGGGGCCCCACTGTGGAGAACTACCCATATGTTTCCGGACTGTTTTCACCATACGGGCTCACGGTCGCGGCGCGGGATGCGGGCTTCAGCTTTAGTGGGTTTAGGGTTGCACTTGAATTGTCCCTAGTTCATGGTTGGGATAGGATTGAAAATCTATTTTTGTATTCCTTATTGGCTTTAAGTACCCACAAAAATGTAAAATGTTACCCAACTATGACAAAGTGTCCGGGTCAAAGGATTTAGGGTTCTGGGGCTATGGCCAGGGTTCGGGGGTGGTTGGCAAGCCTTGCGGTGATGTATGACAGGGGTAGTTTCGGCTTAAGGCTGTGATGCTCGATGCAGAAATAGCCCATCGGAGTGAATCTCAGCTCTGTCTGCGGATCCATTACTCTATCAAAGCCGAATTTTAGCCTGTCTTTTTGGATAGTTATCTAAAACAAGGGCTTTATCGTTCGAGTGCTGTCACCTTTTGAGCGCCCCGAAAAATTCCTGGTTTAGGTTTTTTCTGGACCTATTAAAACCTTCCTTTCGGGGGGGGGGGGGCTTCCAATTATGATAACCTTATATACATTCTTTAAAAGGATGTTATTTTGGGGTCCAGGTAGGGTTTAGGTTTTAGGCCAGCTTTTCAGGGACATGCGATGAAGCAGAAGGAGCAGCCCAATCACACAAACCAGCTTTTCCAATGCGGGGCCCATGCCCTAAACCCCTAAACCGGTATCCCTGCAAGTGCCCTTAGAAGAGCCCGACAAGACCCAAGAATAAGCAGCCTTCGAAAGCATATAAGACCATGTAAACACGAGTACCTGGACGACCCTCCAAACAGCCGTCTACAGGCCCTCTAAAACCCGAGATTTCTTTTCGCTCCGGGGTCGCTGCCGAGTCCGCCACCATGTCGCTGATGGGCGAGCTCTCCCAAGTGATGCAAAGGACCTCCGGCTTCAGGGTTCGTAAGGGTTTAGGGCTTTAGGGCTTTAGGGTTTAGAGCTTTAGGGCTTTAGGGTTTGGGGTTTAGGGTTAGGATTTAGGGTTTAGGGCTTTAGGGTTTACCTTAACCCTAAATAGCCTACCTTTTTAGGGCTCCTTAGTATGATTTCCTTATACAGGTCCTGAAAAAGGTCAGCTGTTCAGTGTCCAGCAAGCACCAAAAAGTTGGAAGGGATTCCCTATTCATTAGAGTTTAGGGTTGAGGGTTTAATTACCCGGATTCAGGCTATTGGGTTTCCAACTGTTGAGCTTCTACTGTGAGGCTTTGGGGTTTAGGAGTTCCAAAGGTTGTTCTGGGCTCTTCCTTGCTCTTAGGCTCCTGAGTAGCCACTCCAAAATGAGGGTACCCTTGTTAATGCTATTCGGTCTTTATAAGGGGGCCCTTCAACAAAAAGGGCAAAAGGGTAATAGTCAGGAACCTGGAGCAATGGCTTTCGGCTTCCGAGTTTTGCGGTCCAGGCTCTCCCAAATTGATGCAAAGAACCTCCGGCTTCAGTGCTTTGGGCTGCTATTGGGGGTCATTCACGGTTCTATCTAGATATACTTAAAGGATCACTTAGAGTTATAATTAAGGCATCTACGCTGAAAATATTAACCCCAATAATAACAGACTTGTTTGCTCTTTTCTCATGATCCTCTAAGTAGGGGCTTTGATGGTTCGAGTCGCGAGTTGGGCTATTTTATGCTAATAGCTGTAATGGGCAACCCTGAAGGAATGGCATTCCGAATAATTCCAAACTGCATAAAGCAAAACTCTGTAAATCTTTGTAAAACACTTGAAGCAAGTCTAGGGAACAGGCAAATAATCAGGATTCATGTTCCTCCGAAGCCGAAGATCCAAAACACCAACACCCCTAAACCCAAAAACCCTAAACCCTAAAACCCTAAACCCTAAAGCTCTAAACCCTAAAGATCCCTTATAGAACCCTTATGGATCCCTCTTAAGCAACCAAACCTTAAAGGGCTTTAGGTCCCTCTGGAAAGCCTGGCTCTCCAGCGCCACGCGAACGCAGCTGCAGACCTGAAGGCAGCCATCTGCCACATCCACCTGCAGAGATCTCAAGTTTATATAGGGGCCTCAATAATTAGGGTAGGGTTTGTTTAGGGTATAGATGGGTTTAGGGTTTAGTTAATTAGGGATAACTTAAATTACGGACCGAGTAGTAGAGTAGGTGGCCTTTAACCTTTTGGGGTACGATATATAAGGCACTGAATAATTAGAAATGGGTTCCTTTAAAGGGTTCCATTCAGGGACACTATACGGGTACTATAAGGGTCTAATATAGGGGCCTTAATAATTAGTATAGGGTTTGGGGCCAGTTTGGGGGGCATATCAGACTTTAGTTGTAATCAGGAGGCCCCAAAATAGCCCCAAAATAGTATTGGCAATTATTTCGGCCTAGGGATAACTGGGTTCAAGTACATCCAGACGGGTTGCTCTGAAGGGATCTACTAGGGGTCAGGGTTTTCTGGCTCTGGGTTGATGGATAACTAGGGTAGGGATCAGGGTAGCGGGATTTAATTAGTTAGGTACATCCACATGCAGACTTTTTATGTTAGCGGGAATTAGGGCTTCGGGGCTTCAGAGTCTACGTTCAGCCTTTTAAATTCGGGATACAGTAAGTATTAAGGCTTTGGGCTTCAGGGTTTTAGGGTTTCGCGTGTAGGGTTTCCGGGATTTAAGATGGGGCTTTTGGTCGTATTGCAAGCGTTTGGGTTCTGGGCTTATCGTTGGTTTGAGATTTCTATGTGGGAGGGCTTCACAATTCTTATATAGGGTCTTAGAAAGGCTTTGGTGTGATGGTTGCTTACAAGATTTTGTAAACGGCAAGGCAATTGGAGTCAAGTGGTTTGGGTTTCGGGTTGGCTTCGAAACCCTAAACCCAATAGACCCTCAGCCCCAAACCCCAAACCCTAAATCCTAGAAGCTCGCAGGTTTCAGGGTTCAGGGGCTTCAGGTCTGTACAGGGGTTTAGGGTTCAGGGTTCAGGGGCTTAAGGGGTTTAGGGCTTAGGTGTTTAGGGTTTATGGCCAGGCCTCAGAAGTAAGACAGCCGCACCAAGGGTATGCACGTGTTTGTTATCGGTGACCTCGACGACAACAAAATTGGGTCTGAGGGGATGAACCAGCGCGCCACTTGCAACCTCATTTCCAATCCTGAAATAGCAATCCAGACATTAAGCCCTAAACCCGAAAACCCGAATCCCTAAGCCCTAGACCCTACGTCAGGTAGCAGGCAGCAGCTTCAAACCTTGGACCCCGGACCCTAAGACATATGGCAGCTTCCGAAACAAAGGGACACCACCAAACCTCAATACATCCTACCGGCAGGCCAAAAAAACCTACCCTTTCGGGAACTTCATAAAGAAATCATAGTAAACCAAGGGTACCAACATATACCACTATTTATGGAATTAAGCCCTCAGAACTATTATTAGGATGGTCTCTTGGGGCCCGATTCCAGAACGGTGGTATATATGGACCCTCTGCGTAAGGAACCCTAAAAAAAAGGACAGGCTTCGTAAGGGTTCGAGGAGGCCCTAAACCCCAAACCCTCGGAACCCTGAAGGGGGAGGCCCTAGGAAAAGGAACCCTAAAAAAGTCGCAGGCTTCCTAAGGGTCCGAGGAGGCCCTACTGTTGATGGTCAAAATCCTGCATTACTTTAAGTACCCTAAACCATGGGAATTATGGTATTTTCCTTATTGTGGGTAGGGCTTCGTAAGCGTCCGAGGAGGCCCCAGGAAACGGAAACGCGCCTCATCGTAAAGCTCGAGGAGGGCCCTTCCTGGCTGAGAGGTTGGGTTCGGATTTAGGGGTTTATATAGGGTTTTATATGGGTAGTTGTCAAAATTTGTGCTCCCTTTTTGGGTACCCTAAATAATAGGTGCCGTAAACTAATAGGGACCCCAAAAGGGACTTTAATATTGACAACCACCCATATAGGGGTTTGGGGCTTGGGGCGGTTTAAGGTTTAGGGTGGGAGCTTGGAGTTGAAGATTAGGGGATTTGGGCTCAAGGGCTCTCTGGTTTGGCTTTATGGGAGTTTCCGCAAATTAGGGGTACCTTGTTTTGGGGTCCTTATAGTAAGGATCCTATTTATTACTTAGGGTACTAAATAATTGGCCCCTATTTTCGGAAACTCCCTTATGGTGTCAGGGCAAGAGCAGCTTGAGCCGACGAAGTTTCGTGAGTGTTGGGTTCATTCTTCTTGGAGCTTCCTTCAGTGTTTGCGTCTGTCTTCGGGCCTACTATATTAGTAGTAAAGACCAACTATATATACAAAGTTCCTATATATAGGAACTTTGTATATATAGTTGGTCTTTACTACTAGTTTAAATTAGAACGAGGTCTTGAGGTAGATTATACAGTAGTATAAGTATTACAAGGAGCCGGCGATGTCGTTGTCCGAATCGGAGAAGGCCTGCTCGCGAAATTTCTTGGCTTTCTTGGAGCAGGTCTGCGTCACTTCGATAGCACCGAAAACCCACTCGCTTCTGGCAACTCCTCGCACGGACTTGCCAAGGTGCTGGATGGAGACCACCTGCTTCTTGTCGAACTCAATCTCGTGCTCTTGAAGCAGCTGCAGTGGCCAATGGTAGCCTAAGATCTGCCTGGGTTCGACCCCTGAGGATTGCTCGCCGACGACCTTGGTCCCTGCATCTGCTGTCGAAGTCCTTTTGGCGCGTTTGCCTTCACACCGGTCGGCTTCCCAAGCCTTCAGCTTGCCATCGTAGACCGCTTGATCTTGCTTCACAAACTCCGCGAGTTCCTTGCTGCTCATGGCACTCAGGCTAGGGTCCCGATTTCTGCATATTGGTGCAAGGACGGCACTCCCTACTAATATCTAACTCAGACCCGGCCCCTAGATTCGGGCTTCCGTTCAGAGGTTGGAGGTCTAGTGTGAAGGATTTCAGGTGTGAGTAAGTTTCGGGATTTTGCATTTCGTCGAGCAGCTCCCAGCCGTTGCTTGCTCGAGTTTTGTGGATTTAGGGTTAAGGGTGTTTCGGGAGGGCTCTGCTGACAAGCTAGAAAGACACAGATATGCATACCTGTAACTCTGCATAGCTATGAACTTTCGTGATTCGATGCAGACGATCTCGGGAACCATGATTTGAATCTTTACTTGGATCCTGAACAAGCTACCTTATTATAGACCTTTCTAAGGAAATCATAATCAGCAACCCTAGCAAGCTTGGTTTTTTAGGGTCCAGGTAAGGCTGAGGAGATGTGGCCCTTTGCGTTGTAGAGCTTCACGCGCACCCCTCGGCCTCCAAGTGCCGAATACTCCACGGTTTAGGGTTTAGGGTTTAGGGTTTAGGGTACATGAACCCATTGAAATACAAAAAACGAACCCTAAGGAATAGTATTGGCAAGTATTCCGATTCTTATCATCGTACTTCTAGTTCTGAAAGCTTTAAACCCCAAACCCCCAAACAAAGCTACAAAAGCCTAAACCCTAAGCCCCAAACAAAGCTACGAGGCCTGAATCTGAAGCTTCAAAGAGTCCCCCCAAGTTCCAACATACGTTAACTCAAGCAATCTGAGAGACAGAACGCTCCAACTGCTTGTGAGCTAGAGAAAGATTGAAAGTAAGGCTCGCGTCCCCCCCCCAAAGACTGAGCCGCCGCACCCTAAACCCTAAACCTTAACCCCCCCTCCCCCAAAGACTGAGCCGTCGCACCCAAGGCGGAGAGGCTGTGGGGGAACTGAAAGCGCTGGCACTGTTCAACCTCTCGGCTCTCGGGTAGTATAGGGGCCTTGGTAGTTGTGACTAGGGCTCCTTTAAAGAGATACTACAAGGGATCCACAAGGGCTCCCTTAAAGAGATGCTACAAGGGATCTATAAGGGTTACTAGAAGGGTGCAGAAGGGGGGGGCCTTAATAATTTGCTCCCGGGTTGATTTTGGAAGGTTTCATGGGGTTGAGGCTTTAGGGGTTCAGGGTGAGGGTTTAGGGGTTTGGTTGAGGTTTAGGGTGGTTTCAGGGTTTAGAACAGGATTTTGGGATGTTCCGGGGTATCTTCTGAAGGATACTTTTGCAGGGATTGGAAAATCAGATGGCGAAGCGCTACAAAGCTGAGCCGCTTGACTGGACTTTACACGCTCAACCACAGATGCAAGATCAGAGGCCGGAAGTGAAAGCTTTCCTGTCTTGATACGCTGGATGGATAAACTCCTGCATTACCCCAAGTATAGTATAGTACTATACTTCCTGTCGTTTAGATATATTATTATAGGGCCATGCAGGATTTTGTCCATCAGCAGTGGTCAGTTCAGTTCCTTCTGCCAAGCTGAAAAGGCCGCAATGCAAGGTTTAGAGCTTAGGTTTTGAGTCAACATATCTGACTCATCCCCTGGAACCTAAGCTCCAAGATAAAGGCTGTAAACCTTGAACCCAAACCAGGCAGCCCGTAATCTAAATCTAAACACTCCACACTAAACACTAAACAATAAACTCTTGAGCCGCAACGGCCGCAAAAGGTCTATTGTCAAAACCCGTTCTGCCCAAAGACTCAAAAGCCTGCACCTTAGAACCAAAGCGTTTTCATCATCACCTCCGAGGAGCCGGACCCCCAACGCCAAAATCACCGAGCCACCCAGCGAAAACCTAAATATTGATACAACTCTGGCCCATACGACTCTGATAAAGCCCGTATACACGCCTGTAGAACTATAGAACCATGTAGAAGCCTTACAATTCCCGTATATGACCTCGTAAAACTCGACCCCTTCTTTCCCCTCATGCGAACTCCAAATCTTCAATAGTAATAAGCCTTATGCCTTATCTTTCCGGTAAAAGCCTGTAAACCCTCAAGCCTAAGCCCGAAACCCTCGGCCCTCCACCCTTAAACCCAAAACCCCAAACTCTGAACCCCAAACCCCAAGCCCAAGCCCCAAACCCCCATAAGCCCGCAACCCTCCACCCCCCCTAAACCCTAAGCCACTCTAAACACAAAACCCCGAAACCCCAAACCCGAAACCCTTCGCTCCCTATGCCCGAAAGAGCACCAAGATGGGAGTTTCCGAAAATAGGGGGCCCTTCAAGGGTTCCTTTAAGGGATCTATAAGGGTTCTATTAAGGGTTTAGGGTTGGGAGTTTCCGAAAATAGGGGGCCCTAATATAGTACCCTAAATAGTAGGATCCTTATCACAAGGATCCCGAACTAAGGTACCCCTAATTTTCGGAAACTCCCAGATGGGAACTCCAAGCCTTGCAAGCTGCCAAGGCGGTGAAGGTGCCGAGATCCTCGTTATCGGCGAGCTGTGGGTTCAGGGTCTAGGCGTCTAGGATTCGGGATGAGATCATGATCTAGGTCTTTTGGATTCTAGGGATTAGGGTGTTTTTATACATACGGGATTTTCAGGAATAGGGATTAGGGTTTAAAGGATTATGGATTCTATAAAACTTGTTAGGGGTCGGCCCCTGGGCGGGTTGGGGACTGGCTGAGGCTGTGGCTGGTGCCTGGTTCTGGCTTTTGCTTAGGGTTTAGGGTTTAGGGGTTTAGGGTTTAGTGGTTTGGGGTTTAGGGTTTAGGGTTTAGGGTTTTTTTGGAGGGTTGGGGCTGGGGGTTGGCGGCTCAAGGTGAACAAAGACACACGATTCGAATTAAGTCGTGCTTGAAGGTTTTGGGTTGAGGGATTTTGCCTTAGAGTTTAGGAATGAGTGTTTAGGATTTAGGGCCTGGCTTGGAGATTGAGGTTTGGGATCTCGGGATTTGTGTTTAGTTTAGGGATACAGATTGAGTTTAAGATTCTAGGGCCGGCCTTCATAAAGATCTAAACCTTCGGTCGAGGCACGCTTCCTGCGGGTCACTCCAGAGCGCGTGCACGAACTTCTTGAAGTGCACGAAGTTCAGTGGCACCGGACGTTTGAAGGGCTGGAAGAGGATGCCATTTGTCGCATTGCGCAGCTGGAGCTTCGTGTCATGCACGAACATGGTGCTCCCCATGCTGTCGCATGCACGCTTCAGCTCCTCCCTCATCTCCTGCCATCCGCCCGTGGGCTTCACTCGAACGTTAAGGATCTCTTTATACGCCATCGCAATGCAGATCTGTTGTGCAACATCCGCATTGAGGGCGCTCCAACGGATGAAGTAGATTTTCGACAAGATCTATAAACCCTGAACCCTAAACCCTTGGAGCTGCGGAAGGTTCTCAGCTGCCGCGCGACCACCTGAACCACGGGTCATCGGCGGAGAGGACTCGCTCATGGCAACGCCACAGTCTTCCCATTCGGCCAGGCAATTTGGCCTCACCGAAGGCATAGCGCTCGATGGATCAAGATCTCCTTGAAGCCATCGTATTGCTCGATCCAGTGTTGCCACAAGCCAACTTTTTGCTCTTGAAGCATTTTTCGTAGCGGCTGCACGAATAGCTTTGCATGAGCGAAGTCCAGCATCACAATAGGGGCTAGGAGGTTGTCGGAATGAGAGCGGATCGAACCCTGTTGGTGGCGGGGCAATGAAGTTTGACAGAACAGCCATCGATCTCCATCAACCCCGTTCTCCCCTCTCGACACCAAAAGAAAGTTCTTCCCCCGTCAACTGAACTGAAGTACACTTAGCCAAATTGTAGCGGCATCTCAAGGCTTCGGCTTCGAGGCATATGCGTTCAATGAATGTCTAGAGTCTAGGATTTGAGATCTGAGGTCAAGGGCTGTAGGCTTATAAGCCTACAGCCCTTGACCTCAGATCTCAAGGCTGTAGGGTGCAGGGTTTATGGCGTAAGTTTAGGGTTTGTCACCCTCCACTGCCCTCAACCGCTAAACACTAAACTCTAAACCGGAAACTCCATCTGTTGCTCCTCCGGTCTCAGCAGCGTGCGCACGCCTGGTATCGGCTGTAGCTGTAACCCAAGGGCGAAAGCAATTACAACAGCCTCTTGAGATGTAGGTGTAATTACGCCGGGAGTATTCGGGATTTTTTGGATGTTAGTACTATACTATACCTATTCTGACTCTGCAGGAAATCCCTTGCTTGGGGCTCTGGGATTTGTCCATGGTTTAGGGCTTCAGGGTTTAGTCATTCCGCGCCGATAGCGGTAACCGTCCGGGTCTGTAGCTCTTCAGGAGCTTCGAGGGTGTCAAGCTTTTGCGGTTTTGCAGGGTTTAGGCGGTTTAGGGTTTAGGGTTTAGAGTAAACTTTAGGGTTTAGGGCTCTGAAAAAAAGGGGTCGTCTTTCCGGGGTACATGTCGAGAAGTGCCTTCTTCCAGCTTGGCAGGGGTGGAGAAGGAACTTTCTGCTTGTAGACTTTTGGGTATACGAGTTAAGGACAGTTGTAGAAACCCTAAACCCTAAACCCTTCTTTCCGACCCTGTGAACTCCTTACCTCCTGGCAGCACCTGAAGGTCCCCTAGGCCCCCACGGCGAAAATCTTAGACTTTCCAACCCCATCCTCGACTTGTGACTAGGGCTCCTAAGAGGGTCTGGGGCCTTCTGGGGGAGGGTTTCGGCTTTGGGGGCTGGGTTTGGGTCCAGGAGCCTTAGGGTTCAGCCCCTGCTCCAAACGGGGCTGGTGTAGGCCTGTCGTGTCCTCCACAAGCAGGCCAGAAACCTCGGACAAACAGTGGGGAGACCTACATAGAAACCCTAGACGCTGAAGTGGTCACTATATGGGAGTTTCCGAAAATAGGGGATCCTTTTTTTGTTCCCTAAATAGTACGATCCTTACTATAAGGACCCCATAATAAGGTACCCCCGGTACCCCTAATTTTAGGAAAGCCCCATATCAGGGTTTCAGAAGCCTTCTCGGTTTCTGGTGTTTATGCTAGGTTCCTGAGTCGCCCCCGTTATGGTAACTGTACCTCTTTTTCCTACTATTCGGGTTTAGGGATCTAGGGTTTAGGGTTTAAGGGTTTAGGGTTTATAGGGTTTAGGGGTTTAGGGTTTCGGTTTGTAATAAGGGGACGCTAAGACAAAGAGGGCAAAAGGGCACTACTCAGAAACCGAGTATATGGCCTTTACGAGGCTTTATCGGACTGTTGGATGGCTCTATAGGGCCGAGAGCACCAACGATCTGAACAGCATAAACTTTCCCTAGGGCTCCAGTTTCCTAAATAGTAGGTTACTGGGGTACATAATATAATATATTATGCTAAGTAACCTGGTATTTAGGTAACTGGCGCCCCAGGGTTTGGCAGCCTCACAGGGACAAGTGGCATTTATGCGACATGACGGATACATAGCTGTGCTTTTTGCTATGGGTTTTCGAAGCCATGCAGTTCCTCGTCCAAAAATGCCATAAGACCAGCCAACTGGCTGCTTGGGTCCGGGATCTCATCATCAAGCTACAGAAGCAGAGGTTTCCCAAAAGTCGGAGCGATCGCCACTGGTGCCTCACGTACCAGCTGTGCAGCAGCTGCCGGTCGTAGTGGAAAAGCCTGGGCTTCGCACCCCGCCACTTCCCCCGGCTCGCTTCTCAAGCCTAGTCGTCGGCTGCAACATTTTAGCGGCCATCAGGAACCATCGCACTTCATCCGGCCTGCGATGTGTCGGGAGCCCTGTGGGCGCTTCCGGACTGCCCGTCGGTAAGACTGCGGCAAGTAATTGATTCCGTGGCAATGAATGGCTGGCTGTAGGGTGGTTCGGCTGCCCGATGCATGCATCCATTAAACATCGGGCCGGATTTCGGAAGCTCCCGTTGTCTGCAGCACAAACGCTGGTTTAATGCTTGCATGACTGCTTCGACGTCACCAGGTCGCTCCACAATATTCAATGACGCGGCGGTTTGATCCCTCAAACTCCCAGCCAGAGCACATGTATACAGGGCCAAATTGTTGAGAGATCGGAGTGTGCCAATGAACGTGCCATGCTCTTCTTAGTGTGCATGCGCGACTTCGTCCATCTAGCGCATAAAACACCTCAGCCCAAAAAGAGTAACTGGGCCTAAACCTTAAACCCTAAAAACCAAAAACTCTAAACCCTAAACCCTAAACTCTTCCCTAAACACTAAACAGAACCCTAAACCCTAAAGAACCTGTGACAACAGCACTAGTTTCCAGCAGCCCTGATTTGCCTACTACCCCCAAAGCCCAACAAGGCCTCGAACCCCAAGCCCAACCCAGAGCCTGAGGTGGGAAAACAAAAACCCGAAACCCTACCCAAAAACGCTGTGAAAGAACCCTTCTAGACCCGTTTAAAGGAAGCCTGGGTCCCTTATATAACCCCCCCCCTCCCACCCTTCTAGACCTGTCCCCAAAGCCTAAAAACCCCCCAAAGCCCAGAAGCACCGAGGTCGCAGCCTCCGTTCGACCTTTCTTCAGGCCCACTGCCATGTCCTGCCGGGATCCTTTAAAGGGATCTATAAGGGTCTTGGGCCTCCTTGAAAGGGATCTATAACAGGTCTTCGGCTTCCTCTAAAGGGGTCTATAAGGGTCTTCGGGCTCCTGTACCTAAGGGTTCCTTTAAAGGGATCTGTACCTAAGGGTTCCTTTAAAGGGATCTATTCCTAAGGGTTCCTGGAAGAGGGATCTACACCTAAGGGTTCCTTTAAAGGGCTCTACAAGAGGTTCCGTTATAAAGGGTCTATAGGGGCTTACCCTACGGGTCCAAGTACATAAAGATCATATACTCTCCCAAAAAGTAACCTACAAAACTACTATCCTAAACCCAGGTAAGTAATTACCTGACTATGAGGTTTTTGGGACCCTTAGGCTTAGGGTCTTACCAGGATCCCCCAACTGCCCTCTGATAGAGCCCTTATGGTCTTTAATAGTGGGTATGTCGGGTAGATTCGAGGGTAGTTAGGGATCCACAGGGGTCTAAGGTTCGTTTACAGTGATCCATAAGGTTTCTATATGGGGTCTATCAGGGTTTAGAATTTTAGGGTTTAGGGGGTTCAGGTTTTAAGGCTTCAGGGTGTAGGATCGTTGTGGTGTAAATACCCTGAGCTTGCGGTCCAAGGCTTTTGCAATTTTTGCAGGTCTGTTTAGAGGTACGTTTAGCAGGGTCATATTGGGCTCTCTGGGGAGTTAACCTAGTAAGTACTCCTCGCACCCCGAATACAAAGCCCTGAACTGTGGTGTCAGAGCTTAGGGTAAACACGAGACAGGACGACTCACCTGGTCAAAAAGCTCTAACCACTCTGCGCCGATAGAGGCCCCATGCCCTAAGCACTGAACTTTGATGAAACACCACCGACTCCTGAACAATCTCACAAACACTACTACACAAGAGCTATACTCCCTCAACCTTCTACGCAAACACATGAAGTGTAGTGATCCCTGAAGCCCTACAAGACACGATGAACCACTGAAAAGCCGAAACCCCATTCAAAAGAAGCACCGTCATAGACCTCTAAACCCCAAACTCTACTCCGTTTTGCAAGTTTCGGGGATGATAGGCCTTAGGATTCAGCAGGATTTCAGGCCTACCAGGGTCTCCAAACCTTAAATCCTGCAAAACCATACTCAAAAGCACAAACCCGAAACCCCCAACCCAACAACCCTAAATCCCGATGTTGAAGGTTGAAGAGAACTGGGGTTCAACACGAAGAATGCTTACCACCCCATGGATTCCCTTAAAGGAACCCCTATGGATCCCTTTAAAGGAACCCATATCGCTTTTAAGGGAAGCCCAGAAAGTGGGGGTTATTCCCACAACCAAAAACCGCGAAACCCTAAACCACTAAACCTTAAACCATCAACCCTACAGGGAGCCTCCACGATGGCTCCCACGGAGTCGGTAGATCGGTCGGCGGGTACACGCAGGGCCACCGTCTGACCTGAAGAATGGAGACAGCCCATAGGGTTTTCATGGGGTTCCTTAGTAGAGGGTCCATGTACACTACCATCATGGAATTAGGTCCCAAAAGACCATCCCTATTATGGTTTTGGGACCCTGATTCCATAATAGGAGTATACGGGACCCTCTGGGTTACTTGAAGAATGGAGACAGCCGCCTACGTAATTACCAATATTATTCCGAGGGTTCCTCATTCTAGTTATAGTATAACGTGCCCCAAACCCTGTTACAAAATTTTAAGGCCCCTATATTACTTGCAGACCCTATACGGGCTCCTATAAGGGTTCCCGCAAAGCATCCACAGGACAGAACTCCAAAAGACTCTCAGACTGCTTTACCGGCTTGAGATGGGGCTCCTTATCAGGTATCAATCGTTTCGCTGTTTTGAAGGGTCTGGGACGGCGACGACGTAACAAGCCGACTGCACGTAGAGTTGCCCTAAGTGCGGCTATCCTCACTGCAACCCTCTATTGAGGAAGCTTCTTCAACTCTATCGGCCCTTCTTGCTATGATCCAAGGCAGTAAGGGTGTTTGGCCCTCTGGGTACCTGTCAGAATACTAGGAATATAAAGAAGCCCCTTTACTATGAGTAACTATGTGGCTCTCGGGATCCTATTTGACAAGAAATTTGAGGATTTAGGGTTTAGGGTGAAATACAAACAAGAGTCCCTTGACTTTGGGAGTCTGGCCGGTACTGCCGGCAAAGGAGAGAGTTTGTAGCTCTGACGTTCAGGTGTTGCAATGGGGCTTAAGGTTTAGGGTGATCATACCGGGTTCTTGTGCTTGTCGTCTAGATTTAGAGGACAAACATAAGACCCAAACGTCCACGTGCCCGAACAGTATATACTTTGGCCCTAAAATACCTATATAGGGACTACTTTAAGGCCAAGTATATGCTATTTAGGTACATGGACCCTCAGGGAACTTTTAGGGTGCTGTTCAAAAAAACACCTGGACCTCCGATCTGTTTTAATGATCAGGTGACTTGGTCAGGAGGATTACCCTGGGCTTTAGGGTTTAGGGTGCATGATTTTGTAAGTTCCTTACGCACGGGGTCCATCTACATTACCACTACGGTTTAGGTACCGAAAGACCATCCCTTTTATAGTTTTGGGGGCCTGACCTAATTCCACAATGGTAGTGTGTATGGACGCTCTGCGCTAATTATGATATCTAGTTACACTCAAAGCTCTGTGGTCATGTTAATATAGGGGCCTTTATAATCAGAATAGGTTTTGGGAGCCCATTATACTATGATTTTAATAAGGACTCCCCCAAAATAGTATGGCTAATTATTAAGTTATTAAGACCCCTATAAGAAGAACCCTAGTGCTTCGATCAGAACCCCTTATGGTACCCTTTAAAGGAACCCTTAAGGGTACATGGAGCCCTTCGGGTTAAGAACCCTAGTGCTTCGATCGAGTCCTGTGTTTCGAGGGTTTGTGCCTGCCAAGGCTGCTGGTGGCTCAATGCGCAAATGAACCTCTACTTGGAGGGGCAGGGGACTTAGTAAGTAGGTTATAAGTAGGGTTATAATTGGGATAACTCCATTTAGATATTTATAGCTCTACTTATAACCTACTTACTAAGTCCCCTGCCCCTCCAAGTAGAGCTAATGCCCAGAAAGTCCATGTGCACAACTAGGGTTCCTTTAAGGACTCCTTTAAGGGTTCTATAAGGTTTAGGGTTTAAGGTCCATATACACTACCATTATGCAATTAGGGTCTCCGAAACCATAGTAGGGATGGTCTTTCGGTACCTAAATCCATAATGGTAGTGTATATGGACCCTCTGGGGTATAGAAGCCTGAATAATCACAAATATTATTCTTGAGGGTTCCTCCATACAATTCTTATAATATACTCTATTCTAATTTTTCAAGCGCCCTCATTCTGTTAATCTGTTGTGGCTCCGCGGCACTCAGCCTAAACCGACACCCGGAACCCAAAGCACAGAACCCATCGACCCCATCAACCGTTGACTGCTAATCCACCTAGTTATGTGTACCCCAAGTTGATGTCGAAGGGTAAAGCAAGTCCTGCTACCACCATGTATTTCAGCATGCCAGGTTACATGAACACTTGCTGTTGGCTTCACTCGGTGAGGAGCGGGGCATTGGGTTTTGAGTTCAGGGTCGACAGTCTTTGCTTGAGTTTGGAGTGGGTGCAGGTCTGTTGTTGTAGGTTGCCTCTCTGGAATTCGGCCCCAAAGACAGTTCTGATCCTGGTTTTGCTTAACTCCATAACAGTACATATGGACCCAAATCAAAGCTGTCAAACCGAGGGGCAGTTCTGTGGCGCTGTGACGTTCAAGTCCGGATATTCCTGTGCAGCTGCGTAAAGCATACCCTTCGGTTTCATAGTGGAACTATTAAAGGTTTAGGGTTGAGCGCTTTAGGGTTTCGAGTTCTTGGAGAATAAGTTAACTCTTTCGGAGTTTAAGGCTTGGAGCTTGATGTCTTCGGGTTTTGGAGTTTGGGGCTCAGGGCTTTGTCACTGTCTTTCGCGCATTAACTTTGAGAGCCGTTGGCACTTTTAGGCTTTACGGCGCAGGCTCCAGTGTTCAGCCTACTTGGAGGATCATGGGACTTAGCAAGCAGGGTTATAAGTACCTCAATGAGGGTTAAAAGGAGATATTATAATAGTTACCTTACTTATAGCCCTACTTGCTTACCCTAAACCCTAAACCCCTAAACCCTAAACCCTAGTCCCTTGATCCTTTAAGTAAACCCTAAACCCTAAACCCTAGTCCCTTGCTCCTTTAAGAAAACCCTTAACCCTAAGGCTCGGCCCGGGTGGCACTTGCATCTGCGAGTTTCTGGCAACGCTTGCAGTCGGGCGTTGCTCTTTGCCCATACCCGAAGGCTCTAAGGACTATATGAGGCTTTTGGGCTATTTTGAGCCTTAGGGATAAAGTACGCTTTGTTCATACCTTCCTGGCTTTGGGACCTATGTATACGCCGCTTTGTAACCATTTTGTAGCAACCCATCATGTAGGTATCTGGGTTTCTACGTGAAAGGCTAAGTAAATGGCGTTTCGTAATTACACTTACAAACCCTTTCTGGTGAAGGTGCCGCTACACTGTAATTAGTATGACAACCCAGCACCATACCAAATCCTTGATGAACCCTAAACTCAACACTCTGACACCCTACAACCCTCCAGAAAATTTTGTCACAAACTGTAAAGCACCACACACATAACTACTCATTGAACCCTAGTTTGCAGAGTAATTCGTTACAGTTGCTGTATCTTTATTTGTGCTATAAACGTAACAAACAAACAAGTCTACAATGGTACTCTTGGGCCACGTATAGACCTGAAACCTAGGGGTCAATGTACCCAAATAGTATGTACTTTATCGGGGGCCAGAGTATATACTAATTGGGCACATGGACCTTTAAACCCTAAACCCTATAGAACCCTTATGGAACCCTTATAGAACCCTTATAGGAACCCTTAATAGAACCCTATTTAGGGGAACAGTCACAGACCAAAAGTCAGCAATTTTTCTCCTGGTAGGCGCAGGCGATCCGCTTGGCGGATCGATGCTGCTAAATACGGCGGGAAGCAGTCTATCCCTGAGGGTCAAAGGTACCAAACACCCATAGGCCCCAAAGTAGTTCCTTTTTGGGGTTCATATTTAGAATTCTATAAGGGAATCCCAAAAAGGAACTACTTTGGCCTATGGGCAGTAAGGTATATTATGATTAAAAAAGGGCCCTCAAAATCCGAACAGGGCTTTGCTGAAGTTACAGTATACCAGTTCAGGGACTATCAGCTGCTTAGTCGGGTACTTGGACCCTTAGGGTGCGGAACGGTGGGAGCAAAAACGCTTGCCAGAATGTTGGGTGCGTGGGCGCAGATGTGTATTCATTTGGGTTTAGGCTTTAAGGCTTTGGGTCTAAGGGAGTTTTGTCTAGGTTTTGGGGTTCGGGGAGATTGGGTTCTTCACTCTTTTTGACAGGAGGTACTAACGGCACTTACTAAGTCCAATGACCCTCCCAGTAAGTAAACCCTGAACTTGTGCTTGGCCCCTTGACGCGGCGTAGCTGCAGTGAGCTGGTCAACCCAATAATGCTTAAAGCACCTCTCCAAACACTTTGCACCTCCTAAAACCACAGCCTGAGCTGCCTTAGCCCCAAAAGCTCTAGTCCTTGTTGGGTCTTGTTAGTTTGGTTGGCCAGGGTTGCGTTCAGCCCCCACCCAAAATCGGATAAGACACTAGCGTGTGACAAGTCCGGTGCCCTCGGTGCATCAGATTGTACAAGGCTTTGGGAGGTAGTTGCAGAGTTTTGGAGGCCTTGCTAGAATATTATAGGGGCTTTGATGATCAAAAAAGTTCGTATTCTGGGGTATACTATAAGTATATATTATGGAACCCTAAAGGGGAGAGTGTCTCAGGCTTCAGGGCTTGGGGCTCCCGGCTCTAGGCTTTGGGCCCGCATTCTGGCTAGAAGGTGGAAATTCTACAGTTTAGGGCTTACCGGGCAGGCCTTAGTATAGGGGTCTAGGGCTCCTGGTTTTGCCGCATTAAGGATCAATAATCCGAAAACCTACGTAAAACCGCCTAAAGATCCGGGTGCCCAAATACGACGGTTGGGGTAAAGACGATATCTCGGACCTAAAGCCCTACGAATTATTCGGGTACTTGGACCCCTAAACGCCTAAACCCTATTCCTCGAAAACCTCAAAAAATACCTAAACCCTAGATCAGGTACTTGACCCCTAAACCTCTAAACCCTAAACCCATATGCAAAGCCCTAAACCCTAAACCCCTCAACCCTAAACCCCTAAACCCTAAGAATGTGCATGGACACACGGACTGGACACGGGAGTCCCCAGGGACCTTTGGGCCACCAATGAGACTTGGAAGCTAAACAGGCTGGTGGTCTCTTTATCTGTTCCAAATACTGCCCAATCCAGAGGGTCCAAGTACCCAAATAGTAGGATTTTAAGTCCCAAAATCCATACTCCGAATGGTTTTTGAGACCTAAAACCCTACTATTTGGGTACTTGGACCCTCTGGGTAATCTAGCCCTACTGCGGATCCCTATATACAGCCCCTTAAAACAGAAAGCCTAAGTAAAGAGACCACCGACCCATACAACTTGGAAGCGTGGAAGCACGTCTTCGTCGACGTAACTAAGCATAGTGAGGCATATTTCACGGGCCTAAATAAGGGCTTAGGGTTCCTTTAAGGTTTAGGGTTTAGGGGGATTGGAAGGTTTAGGAAATTTTAGGGGTTTAAACAACTACCAATACTATTTTGGGGGCTCCTTACTATAATTGTAGTATAATTGGCACCAAAACCCTAGTCTAAGGATGCAGAATTAATTTGGGTATTTTTTTCCGGTATTTTTGTTGTTTTCCTTTTCTAGCAATTCACACGCAATTTGCAAGTTCCACGACGTCTCAAGTGGCGCCTTTTGTCTGAATATACATCTGCAAGCGTTTCTGTTCATGCAAGCTCTTTGCCTGTTGCAATTTTGAACAGAACAAGCTCGATTCTTGCTCGGCCGAGGGTGCCGGGTCACTTAGCATTTTTGGGCTGTTCCGGTTCATTGAAGATTGTTTTTCAACGTTGCCTCTTTTGCGATTCGGGTTCATATAATTCATATATCATATATTGATTCCTGTTCACTCTGCATCTTGAAAGTGTTCCCTCTTTCGGAGATTCCGGTTCATCATATATCTTAACTGTTCTCTCTTTTGCAAATCCGCTTCGTCATATATCTACAACACGCTACCTCCTATCGCCTACCTCCATCGCGATTCCTTTCTACCATATATATGAAACACGCGCCCTCATTTGGCGATCCCGGTTCATCACATATCTTAAACACGGCCCCTCTTTCGCGATTCCGGTTCATCATGTATCTACAACACGTCCCCTCATTTCCCGATTCCGTACATCATCTATCTTAAACACGCAACCTCGCTTGGCGATAACATAACGAAAACACGAACAACTAACACAAACACACAGAAACCAATTTGCTATTCCGGTTCATCATACATNATCATCTATCTTAAACACGCAACCTCGCTTGGCGATAACATAACGAAAACACGAACAACTAACACAAACACACAGAAACCAATTTGCTATTCCGGTTCATCATACATCTTAAACACTCCCTCATCTGGCGATTCCAGTTCATGATACATCTGACACGCGCACCCTGTCACCTCTTTTGGCGATAACCAAGTGAAACTTGAAACTAGCAATAAGACGAACAACTAACACAAAACCCAT